>JANAVB010022800.1:11081859-11256107 GCA_029216955.1 Iris pallida
GAAAACGAGGGCAATCATGGAGATGGGTCCCACGAGAAATCTCCGTGAACTTAGAGGCCTCCAAGGGAGGCTAGCTATTCAGGAGGTTCTTTCCAACCTCTCCGGGCGATGCGACCGTTCACCCACCTCATGAAGAAGGGAGTCTCATTCGTATAGGACGAGGAATGCCAGCGCGCTCTCGATGACATCAAAGAATATTATCAAATCCTTCAGTCCTGGTGCCCCGGGTCCCTGGAAACTATTCCTGCTCTATGTACGAGCAATGGAACACTCCCTCGGTGCCCTGCAGGCACAAAACAACGACGCAGGCCACGAGCAGGCCATTACTATCTCAGCCGAATGATGGTCGGGCCCGAACACCGATACACGCTGTGGAGAAAGAATGCCTCGCCCTGGTATCGCCATTCAAAAGACGCGGCACTATGTCACGGGCAAACCATACATGTGATCACGATCAAACCCTCTCAGAGTCCTCATGACTAAACCAGGGGCCTCAGCTCCGCTTCGCCACATGGGCAATATTGCTGTCCCCCTATCATATGATCTTCGTCCCGCAAAAGGCTGTTAAGGGTCAAGCCCTAGCAGACTTTTTGGCAGCCCACCCAGGATCGGAGTCATCCAGAATCTATGAAGAGATCCCAGACGAGGTCGCCGATTCGAATACAGCCACCCACGATAACATATGGCGAATGTTCTTCGATGGCGCCTCAAGGACCGGACCCAAGGAAAACATCGTCGTCGGGGTCGGAGTGGTATTAATTTCTCCTACAGGGCTGGTGATCAATCGCGCCTACTCCCTCACGGAACCCTGCTCCAACAATGTGGCCGAATATAACGCTCTGGTCATTGGCCTCCAACTTGCAAAAGAGCTGGGGGTAGAATACCTTGAAGCATACGGCGACTCCCAACTAATCGTCAATCAGATCAGGGGCTCATACGAGGTTCGCCATGAAGACATGATCCCCTACCATCAAATTACGATCAATATTATCTCATCATTCGAGGGATTCTTCATCGAGCACGTCCCCAGACTCCAAAATATCGAAGCCGATGCCCTAGCAGGCCTTGCCGCTTCCTTAGCAGTGCCGAACCAAGCTCATCATTCGGTTGACGTAATAGGCCACGAACTGGTCTGTCCCAAGAACAACGTTCAAGCCATGGCAAGTTATTCCGCCCAGACGGTCGACGACACACCGGACTGGAGACAGCGTTCATCAATTTCGTCGTATACGACATCCTCCCAAAGAATCCAAAGGAAGCTACCTCTATCAGACGGCGTTCTCTCAGATTCTTCTACGATACAGAGACGAAAATGTTGTATCGCCGCTCCTACGACGGATTATTGCTCCGGTGCTTGTCGAACGCGAAAGCTACAGAAGCTGTACGAGAAGCTCACGACGGTGTCTGTGGGGCCCATCAACCTGGCCCTAAGCTACAGGACCGCCTTCGCCGGATGGGCTACTACTGGCCCACGATGGTGGCAGATGCGATAGATTATGCCAAAAAATGCAAGGCCTGCCAAGTCCACGCAGACTTCATTCACCGACCATCCGAATTTCTACATCCGACAGTGGCGTCCTGGCCATTCGAAGCATGGGGAATGGATATCATTGGTCCAATCACCCCACCTTCCTCCCGAGGACATCGCTTCATACTTTCGATCACTGATTATTTCTCCAAATGGGCGGAAGCTATCCCACTCGCAGAAGTTAAAACTTCAAACGTGATCAGCTTCCTTAAGCATCACGTTATCTACCGCTTCGGACTACCATGAAGAATCATCCATGATAATGGTCCACAGTTTATAAGCCATGCATTCTACCGATTCTGCGATAAGCACCGCATTCAGAATGTCGCTTCGACAACATACAACCCGGCAGCAAACGGGTTGGCAGAGGCATTCAACAAAACAATCATCAAGCTCCTCAAGAAGTTCGTCTCCTCCAACAAACGCGACTGGAACGAGAAGCTCGGCGAGTGCTTATGGGCTTATCGTACCACGGTTCGAACAGCCACCGGGAATACACCATTCTCTCTGGTGTACGGGAGCGAGGCAGTCCTCCCTTTGGAGACTCAGATCCCCTCACTCCGCGTCGCCCTCACTTATCAATTGACGACGGATGATAACTACCGACGACGACTACAAGAGTTGGAGGCTTTAGATGAAAAGCGCCTCCTAGCTCAGCAAAGGATCGAGCTATACCAAGTATGCATCTCAGGAGCCTTCAACAAGAAAGTTAAAATCAGAACATTCCATGTGGGCGATCTTGTTCTGGCAGTCCGGAGGCCGATGGTCATGACTCACAAGACCACCGGTAAGTTCCAGCCAAAATGGGAAGGTCCATTTGTCATCGAGACCGTGTTCTCCAACGGCGCCTATCGCCTCGCTAAGCAGAACGGAGATTTGCTCATGTTGCCCATCAACGGCAAGTTCCTGAAGAAATACTATGTTTAAGCATCATTCTCCAGATTATCGAGTCATGTACTCCTTTAGTACCACTGAACTCTCATCCATCATTCTCCAGATTATCGAGTCAAGTACTCCTTTAGTACCACTGAACTCTCATCCATCATTCTCCAGATTATCGAGTCATGTACCCCTTTAGTACCACTGAACTCTCATCCACCCTATTTCAGATTATCGAGCCATGCACCCGCTGGTGCCGCTGAACTCTCACTCCCTCAATAGTCTAAATTACCAAGTTATGTACCAGCTGGTGCCTCTGAACTTACATTCCGGTCACTCTTTCAGATAGTAAGTCAAGTATGATTATACCTCTGAACTTTCTTCCTGGCAGAGATCCTCCCTCAGGATTCACTACCCGCACTCCCAGTGCACAAAAAGGGTAGTCGATCCACCAATTTCCGAAATGACCATGTCCTCATTACCTCTGAGTCATCTTCACTTCCACCAAAAACAAACCGCCCCCTCGCATAGAACTTCCACGTTCTCCTACCTCTGAGTCGTTCTATGTACCCAATCTTCATTGAGCCCACTCCTGCCATGTCCTCATTACCTCTGAGTGGGAAGGCTCCGTCGAAGAAATCGTCATATTTGCCATGTCCACATTACCTCTAAGCAAGTATGTCGGTCCTCTTTTAACCTATTATCTGTACCCACAACCGGAGTACGACAAGGATAATAGGTCCACAAATGTCCCATGTTGACCACAAATGTCCTCTGTTGACCACAAATGTCCTCTGTTGACCACAAATGTCCTCTGTTGACCACAAATAGCTTCCGTAAAGTCTCTCCTGCCATGTTCTCATTACCGCTGAGCAGGAAGATTTCACGATAAAACCTTCATGTTTGCCATGTCATCATAACCTCTGAGCAAATGTGATCGGTTCCCTTTCACCCCATTATCCGCATCCTGAACTAGGGTACGCCAAGGGTAATAGGTCCACAAATATTCATTCGCTAAGCTTCTTAGCATAAATCTACCATCTTACCATGCCCCGGGAGCCCAGCTGCTCTACGGCATTCCTTTCCCCAGTACCGAGAACATCCATGACCACTTTGCCGTGGCTGTCCCGGACATCCTATCTAAACTGTTATCCGTACCTAAACCAAGGTACGCCTAGGATAACAGGTCCACAAATAAATCCCCCAGCAAGTCCAAATTCCATAAACACCGCAAGTGCAAGAAAGAAAAGATGAGTTGAAACATGCTCATTTATTCAAAAATCAAAGGGCTACATTAGCAGGGATCACACCCCCTTGCAAAAATTAAAAGAAAGAAAAAAAAGAGAGAAAAAGAGAAGAAGAAGAAGAAGACAGAAAGCCGATCACTGCTCTGGAACACATAACGCCGTAAGACGGTCCTTTATCAAGGCAACCGACCGCTCAAGCTTCTGTCTGGCTCGGCGCTCCGCTTCCTGATTTAACACCGCCGCATCCTCCAGATGAGCATGGGCTCGCCAGTTGTCCTCAAACTTCTTGAAGGCCCGCTCCAGGTTCACAGAGGATCGGGAAATCCTCTCGGCCTCTCGAGCAATCAACTCTTGTTCTGTACGAGCAGCCTCCCGCTCTGACTCTAAGAAGACCAACTCCTTCTGGAGTGCGAGAATCCGCTCCTTCGTATCAGCTACTCCACGAGAGGCAGATTCTTCCCGGGCTCTACAAGCCTGACTCCGACGACCCAGTCAGTCATAAGAGACGGAGAACTTGTCAAGGTCCCCCTGCACAGCCGGTCCGGCAATTTCTCGAGCGAGCTTAATCCTGTCCCTAGCAGCGACCAGGAAGCTCCGCTCCCGTTCAGTTGCGGCGGGCAAGCCAGCCTGCCACACTGCCAGCAGTTGGGTCACAAGCTGGTCAGCCTCTGTCAACTTAGGCTCCAGGAGCGCTGCTAACCCCAGCCCGCCAGGAAGACCCTTCAGAGTGTCAATTTGGCCCGAGCTCCCCGTAGAGACAGAAAAAAAGGGACCCCCCGTTCTACGGCAGCATTTACACCCCTCCCTAAGTGGCGATAGAAGCTGTCAACCACATCCTGCGTCACCTCGTTCAGAGCCTCCGAGGAAACCGGTGTCAACGGGAGTGTGGCTGGTAGCACGGAAGAAGACGCGACGGAATCTGCCGCTCCTGCCACAAGAGAAACCAACTCCGCACGGAAGGACGCTTGAACATCGGTCAATTCCTCTTCAGCGGCCCGCAGAATTTGGATGCTCGGCAGGGTCGAGAAGTCAATCTCCGGAGCCGCATAAGCAGCCGAAGACGAGGCCGGGGCCAGCACCAACTCCATCCCCATCTGTCCAGAGCTGGCAGGATGTCCCTCAACATGCGATGACGAAGGGGAGGAAACGCTCCTTTCCCCCTGATCACGGTAGACCGGGCCTTCCCCAAGAACATCAGCGGCAGGAGATAAAGGGTCAGGACCTGCACGGCCAAGGCAACCATGAATCGACTTGACCTGAAGGATATGCTGATAGAGCAAATAAGCCCCCTCGGTAGTCAATATGTGGCTCAGCTTACCAGTGGAGGAATGTGGAGGCTGAGGTTCGCCTACAGCCATCACAACCTCTTCACCAACAGCCTCCGAGTCAGGAATAAAAGACTCATCCGCCCTTGCATCCTCGGGAGGGGATGTACCGAGGATGACGTCATCTCGCTAAAGTTCAGAAATCTCGGAGACGGGCCCAAGAAAACTTTCGTCACCCCGGGCTGGGGCCTCAACAGCTTGGGAGTCCTTAGCCGCCGCTGAGAGAGCCCCCGCAGAGAGGACCGCGGCACACATGTCGCTAATCAAAGCGGCAAGGGCCGGATCAACTACTAAGGCAGCAGGTGGTTCAGGAGAGCCTGGTTCGTCAGACGCCTACAAAGAAAAATGATCAAGTCATATCCCCGAGAGAAAAGAAAGCTACAACAAAGATATAACTCCGACTTGGACTTACCTCCGGAACATCGTCTACACCCTCACCCTTCTCCGTAATAAGCAGCCTACGGGGACCGACAGCCGCTCTCTTTACAGAAAAAGTTACCCCTCCGCCGGTAGGCTCATGCCTGCCCCGCTTACGCGAAGGACCAGGCATGGCGGGCGATAGATCTACCCATACCTCCTCCGACGCAGACGGTAACGGGCCCACTGCTTCGTCAAATACGGTCGACGGTTGTTCCGTCGCCATCTCAGCCGCCATAACGGATGGCTGACCCGCCATTATCCCATCACCCGAAGAAAAGGAGTCTTCGCCGTCCCGCTCATTATCTTCCTCAATTGTGTCGAAGGATTCGGAATCGGGCGAAGGAACCCTATTCGTCCCCTTCTTTTTTGCTCTCGACGGCATAGCCTTCTTCGCTAGGCGAGTGCCCACAATGAAGCTAGTCCTCAAGTCAAAATCGAGGGGAGGAGGATTCGCCGTGACATGATACAGGGCTGCCATATGCAGGATTTCATCCATCACATTTGCGACAGGGACCAAGAAGCTAGTCCGAGTATGACAGGTGTCATAGTAGCTCCATGCTCTGATACCATCAAGAATGCTGCCTTCAAATCCCTGGTGAGAACTGGGGCGCCCGAGGAATAGCTGACTATACCCAAATTGACGGGCAAACCTACTAGGCAAGTAGGGCTCCAAATATACAGTGTTGCGATTCCGGTAAACTAGATGCGCCGGGCGAATGTTGTGCAGCCAGAAACGCATCTTTTCAGGCAAGAAATGAGGAGGTCCGACCCCATCAACATGAACACTCTTTATCTCTTGATCAGTGAAACGAGGAACGGATACAAAGAAATTGTACCCATCCACCCTCGCCAGCATCCTCCGACACGCCGGCATGGTACTACATTCCCAAGGCTGGTGGTGATACTTGAAAAGAAACGCGTCATCACCTGTAACGCCATCTCCCGTCCCGGGTCTCATCAAGGATTGATAATGCAGCAATAGCCATCCCAGCAAGTAATGGTAAGGCAATTCTACATGTTCAAAATCCATTGCCATGTCACGAGCAATGACCTTGGACGAGAAGGCGCGAAGACCATGTTGAATACTGCACACCATGGCAGGAAGGAGGGCCAGCCTGACCCCAAAGGCCAACTTCACGGCAGGAAGAATGAAGTGGCGACTGATCCTCTCAATAGAGCCTGCCCCTCCTGAGACCACGCAGTTGCGCAGCCACACCATTAGAAATCTGGCCAAGAGTGGCTTCTCTGACAACCGCCGAGTACCATAACGAAAGTAGCTAAAGGAGTCAATCTGGCTCCCGAACCTGTCACTTTGAGACTTCGACCTCCTGGCAGTCGACATCAAGACCTCCACTTCTTTAGGAGTTAAACGATCTCGGGAAGTAACCCGGCTAGCCGCGCTAAATTTGAAAAGGTATGCAACCCAAGATTTAGTATGGGGAGAGTCCTCCTCCGAGCTGTCATTTTTCTGGATAGTCATCCGGTGACAGGTGCTATGATGGCATAATAATTCTTGATACACGGTGACGAAATCGGGGAATCGTTGATCCAAATCTTGGAGCTCCCCATTCGTCGGCGTATACACTTCGAAGGGTTCATCCCCCCAGGGAAGCTTGGAGACAGCATACATCTCGTGAAGAGCGAGCCCTAATTCTCCAACAGGGGTAAAAAAGGTCCCCGTTCGATGATTGTTCATCTCCAAAAGGGCCATGAACAGTGGCTTAT
The DNA here is from genome assembly GCA_029216955.1 of Iris pallida. Taxonomy (NCBI): domain Eukaryota; kingdom Viridiplantae; phylum Streptophyta; class Magnoliopsida; order Asparagales; family Iridaceae; genus Iris; species Iris pallida. The sequence goes on from JANAVB010022800.1 coordinate 11,088,984, forward strand.
TAACGGGCAACCCGTGGCTGGTACCCCGGATAGCGTCATAAAGGTTGACTCCCCGCAAAAACTCTTCATACTTTCGTAGGATCCATGAGGACAGATTAGCCCACGGAGGAATGGGGTGTAACCAGCTCGGCAGGACCAACCTACCAATAGGATAGGACCCTTTGCGAGCAAGCTGACTCAGGAAGGTATCAGCCTGGAAGAATGAAAAGTTAGGACCAGGGGTGTTGATGAAGGTACCTGGAACTAACCCCATCACGGACCGACTGGCCGGATCTTTAACAGCACGCACTGACCCAGTGGCTCTGTTATAACGGATATTACCAACAAACATCCCCGGTCTGGTTGGAGTGAGGGTGTCCGGCATCTGCCTATCCAGAACGATCATATTGAACCACTCAAAAGGAAAATGGCGCTTCATAATAGGGATGTGAATCGGCATCCCGTCCAGGTCAAAATCCTAACTCTCCGAAACATCCAACACTCGGGAGTTTTCTACAACCAACGCATCCCCAAAGAGGAAGACCGGTTTCAGATACTTCCCGTCAGACTGCCCAGAGCTTATCATATCAACAAGGAACTGAAAGGATTGAACCCTGATAGCATTTAGTCGCTCCAAAGGTTCATCAACAAGTAGCTGTTCGGACACTTGACGAACTAAGTCATCCCGATGAACGCCCGAGGCAAACTGACGCGAGCCTACCATAAGTTCTCCAGCAGGATTCACGGGCAGAGTCACTGAAGAAAGGCAAAAGAAACAAGGTTAAAATGATAGCTGAAACGCAAAAACACATGATGCTTATGCGGCTCAGCATAGGTGCGGCTCGATTTATACAGGTCGGTTCAAATGAGCCTATGCGGCTCAGTTTGAAAGAGCCCATGCGGTCCAGTACGAATAAACTCATGCGGTTCCGTTCGAAGGAAACTCATGCGACTCAGCACGGAGGAACTTATGCGGTCCGAAAGGAGTATATTCGGCTCTAAAACGCTTATGCGGCCCTGCAAGGATGAGCTTATGCAGTCCAGCGAGTATGAGCTTATGCGGTCCTGTTAAAGAAGTAGTTACGCAACCACTTTCATGCAGCTCAAACCTGGGTCATACCCCATGCGGCCCAAGCATGAGTCGGACACACAGTGTGCTTTGGAATATAGGCTCGTGCATAAAATATGTGGCGTAGCCATGGCAGTTCATATTAAGGGACCCTTACCAGCGATAGGCGGGTGGACGTCGGGGTGAAAAGCGGGCACGTCAGTCAACGGAGGAGCCGCCATGTTCGCCGCCGCAGTCGATGAAGACGCGGCTTTCTTGCCCTTCGTTGCCGCAGAAGATGAGGCGGCTTTCGATGCTGCAGCCTTCTTGGGAGCCATTGTCGGTTGCTAAAGGAAGAAGACGAAGAGCAAAGACGGCAAATAGAAAATCAGAGCAAAGAGAGAAGGTAAAGAAAAGCCCCAAGAGGCTAAAAGACTCCTATTTATAGGCAAAAGAGACCCACGAAATGAACAGACGTCTCGGAGTATGCCTCGGATTACGTGCCGCCTCCAAAGAATAATGGCAAAATGCTTCGGTCAAGACAAAACCGACTCTTGGGATCCTCCCCCAAAAGATGGCGTTAAATCAAATCAAAGGCACTTAATGAAGATTTGCACACGTGTTCAGGACACGTAGCAACAAGTTTATGCGGCCAGATGAATTTATGCGGCTAAGGTACTTATGCGGCTAGGAAGCTCAGGCAGACAGAAAAATCCTATGCGGCATGAACGGGGCCATGCTTTTTGTTCAAAGTATTCCAATTTTTATAAATTGAAAACTTTGAAGGGGATCCTGTAGAAGCATGGAAAATATTAGAATAATGATCCATGCGGCTCTGAGTAAGAAGCTTATGCGGCTCACACAGGAGCGGCCCTATGCGGTTCAAAGAAGACTTTCAATCGCATGCGGCTCGGGAGCATATGCGGTTCAGCAAGGCATATGCGGCTCGATGGACGCCATGTGTGATCCTTTCCTACAGCTGGTCGTTTGAGTAGTGGCCTCATTTATTGCTCCAGCACGATTCACTGGGGCGGCCCTGACATAAAGTTTCATAATGGCCTTGCCATAATGACTGACTCCTCGGGAAAAGAAGAAAATCTTTGACCAAATCCGTCAGAAGTCCCATATTGCCACGTGGCAATCAGTCATATGCGGCTCCCTGAGAACCCGTTCCATGCGGTTCGATACAACGCTAGCTCATGCGGCTCCCTGGGAACACATTCCCTGCGGCCCAATACAACGCCAGCTCATACGGCTCACAAAGATTACGCATATGCGGCTCGATGAAGCATCGTCCTATGCGGCTTACAAAGAGTATTTCTCTGCGGTTCGAGGATCGTCAATCCTATGCGGCTCTGACAGGACTCACAATTAAGACACGTGGCATGGGATCAATAAGAGATTTAACCGAATCTCAACAAATATATTTGACATCATCGTCATAATTACTGAGATCAGGGCATATCATTTATCATCAAGCTAAATGGGACACGTGGCGAGCAATCAGACATTGGCATAATCAATCACGAGGATTTAAAGCGACTAGCATTAATTGCTTATGAGATACGATGCTATCCGCATTAATGGCCGAGATTCACTATAATCAGGATCAAGGGTTCAGATAGAATGAAGGAGCGCCGACATTCCAAACAGATAATCATTAGCAAACCCTAATGATCACCCCCCCACTCTTATAAATAGCCAGCATCATTCCCTTGTAAAAAAGAGAGGTCGGCAACAAAAGAATAAAAAATAAGAAGAGAGAGATCTACACAGAGAGAGCTCCCCCTTTTTTCTTGATAATCACAGGAAGAGAGAAGCCAGGAGAGCAATCCGAGGAGAGCAAGAAGAGCATTTCTTCATCAACGTCGAGCAGATCTTCCCCGAGCCAAGGCTGCATACTGATCGTCCAAGGAGTAAGGCAGAGCGGCCGTCGTTTTCCCGAGCCTCTATCGTCACCCCCCAGAATCAAAAATAAACAATCGTACTTAGTCTGCTGTACCTAGGTTTTCGTCCCTAGGCTTTCTTTGTACGAGCAAGTTTGTATTGTGAGTCTAAGTTCAGTCCTCCGATAATTGTTCTGTTCTTTTACAATCAATGGCAAACAACAGTAACCAGTAAAGTAATTCAATACAGGAAATAATTCTAAGCAGGATATGAAATAATCAGAGAATGTACTCGCCTCGATTGGTTGGAGTCGACGTGCACGACACGAACGTGTCAACACGAGGTAGGTACACTTCTATGCTCTACAGAGGGTTCCAGACGACGACACGGGCAGTCCCAATGAGTACAGGATAGTCCAAATAGCCTAGATTGGTATATAAAAGTCTAAAATCAGAACTGGTACGACAATCAAATCAAGAGATAGAAAATGACTATCATAGTCACGATTTATGATAAAATATATATAACTAAATATATATAAGAAATTATGAAAATTATTTGTAAGGTCAATATATATATCACAAGCATGCCATATTAATATATTATTTGAAAATTGAAACTAGTAGTCTGATAAATATATTTTTGTACCAAGAAACATTTACATTAAGTAGGTAAAAATATTATAATAATAATTTAGGTCAAAACTTTGCTAATACTATTTTAGAAATATAATTATATATTTTTTCTAAGTAAGTGATTATGTAATATAATAATACCAATAAAATAATAATAATAATAATAATAATAATAATAATAATAATAATAATAATACCATCATTATATATACTATATATATAACTAATATTCATTACATTAAACAAATATAAATTTATTATATTAATATACATTATATAAACAAATGTACATTTATATATATAAACTAATATAATTATATATAAACTAATACATATTATATTATATATTAATATACATTATAATAAAACTATCATACATTTTATTATATAACAATACATATTATATATATAAACCAATATAATTATATATAATAAACTAATATATTATATATAATAAACTAATATAATTAATAACTAATATAATTAATAACTAATATAATTATAAACTAATCTCTATGATAAACAAAAAGGGGGGCTCTGTCCCTGTCACGCCCCAGAACCAGAATACTGAAGAGCGGGGGCAGACATAGCCAGCTACGTATATGAAATGGATTCCATCTCGCTATACGGTCACGGCTGTCTAGATACATGAGGGTTTACTACAAGCCAACAGTCTCCTATGGTCATGAACAAGCCTAGTGTCTCAATCACAAGCAAGTAAGTAAATGTTACAAGATGTATGATCATTAAATATACAATGATAAGGCGTCCCAAATATTACATATTCAGCTGATCATGAAGCTAGTCGTTACAAAATATTAGGGCTAGCAAGAGATTAGTCATACATGATCAACCCTAGGATCTGTTAATCATGTTACAGCCCGTAGGCAGACAGTAAGTAAGTGCAATCGAGCTAAACAGGTGCTCGTCGGCTAAACGCCTCAAAAGAATATTTTTATAATAGAGCGGGAGAGCCAAAAATAACCCACTCGTTGCCAGGGTTCCGTCTAGTGGCCACCATCTGGCTGGGAAGTCGGTAGATCCTCTGGAGTTGCTCCAAAATCTGGCCACACAAAACCAGCTGGGTCAGACCCCAGAAAGAGCAAGTGCCACAAAGGAGGCTTCACTTAAGAACTAAAACCAGCAATTAGCACAAGATATAAATAATATAATAAAAGACAGGAAATATAAATAACTGGTAAAACTGGAAATAAGAAAAACATGCCAGGATGATATATGACGAGATAACCATGGAACTATTCAGATAGCTAGGTTACAACCCGTAAACCAAACAAGGACCGGGGTTGTAACCCTTCGTCTGAACGGAGCTTGATTTCTCACCATTTATCGAAAAAATAAATACAAGCATGCTGGTCATGTAACAGTCTGGAACAAGATCAGGGCAAGACTAGACTTGTTAGGCTCCATCCAATCATTTCACGGCCAAGCAAGATCTACGGCTTGATACTTTAACTAACTAGGGTTATCACGGTCCTAGTTACTAACAAGATGCAGTGAGATTATTCCACAGCCACAATCCCTGCAGACCATCCAGCTACCCAGGTCGAAAGATTAGGGTTGAATTCAGGTGGGTACATCGTCCAGGAAATGCATGTACCCTTAAGTAGCTTGAAGGGTGCAACACATGACAGTGTGCTGGAAATGTGCCCTACTCGACGGCAGGCTACAGATCCCAAGCGCGCCCAGGTAACGGGATTGCCTGTAGCTGGGAGATCTCTTCATGACTAATGTATTAATCTAGTTGTTAACCTTAGTCCATTTTAGTAGGTACTCCTGACCGTGATACTCAGGAGTCCCATCCTAGACATGATGCAAGACAGGACTGGTTTATTTGTACAAGCACAATCACCCACGGTGTCCAGGATGTTCATTCTTGTCAAGTCATGTCATGTCAGGTAGCCGTCGCAACAGCTTATCAAGATATAACATGTCAGGTTTATCAGGTCAAGTGTACTTGTCAGGAGTGCGCCACGACGGGCCACTATTAGGTCATGTCAGGTCATTATGTCAGGAGTGCACCACTACGGGTCACTATCGTGTCAGGCTCAGGTATCATTTCTAAACATATCAAGTAATTTCGGGAATTATCAAGTTCAGGTCAAAAGGCATAAGGATATAAAATGGACGTTAAATATCTAATAAAATATTAATATACAGGGCTATAAATCCAGGATAAGGAAAATAAAACCAAACTGACATGCTAATATAAGATCAAGTCTGCCAAAGGCCATACGTTCAGGTAGGCATACGCTCAGGTAAGCATACGCTCCCAAAGGGCGGCGTAAAAGGCAGCGTATGGGGGTCACAAGGCTCTCGGGTTGAACCAGGGTGACAAGATAGGCAAGCGTACGCTCAAGCCAGCGTACGCTCAAAGCCAGCGTACGCCTTGCTCGCTCAAGCTAGCATACCAAGGCACGCGTACGCTCAAGCCAGCGTACGCTCAAGACATGCTGCCAACAGGCAGCGTATCAAGGTGAGCGTACGCTCACTAAAGAGCAGCGTACGAAGGCTAGCGTACGCTCGCTAAAGAGCAGCGTACGACTCAGCGGCATAAGCTAAAAAGCTAGCTCACTGTTCACAGTCTTCTCCAGAGGGCAAGAACAGCAAGAACTGCAAGAACTCCAAGGATGGAACCCAAAACTCCAAATGCTCATAACTTGGTCAAAATAAGTCCGAATCCAACCTCCCAAAGGTCAAAATTGGGTAGAATAAAATTATCTACAACATGGAACCATAAAAACTTGAAAACAAAGGAGTTTGATAGATCAAAACCACCAAAATCCGAAAATACTAAATGGTAGATCTACAAGAATCAAAGCCTCAAAACGGAAAATGACAAGTTCTAATGTGTCTTAGAATCATGAGAAGAAGCTAATGGAACCATAAAAATGAGTTCTCTTATGAAAGCAAGTTGCACTTGCCTAAGGGTTGGGGAGTTGTGGAGAGGAAGGAAGCAGAAGAAATAAATGAGAGTTATGGAGAAGAGAGAAGGTTGGTGGGAAAATAAATATCATGGGTTGGTGGTAGGTAGGGGGTTCACCTTGGTCCATGATGGACCAAGCAACCAGCCGGCCAAACCAAACCAACCCAAACCGAGAGTAAACAAGCCAAGCCAAACCAAGGAGATATGCAATTACAAGATAAAATACGTATACGTATTCCAAATACGTAATACGAACAACAGGCATTACAACTCTACCCACCTTAAAAGAATTCTGTCCTCAGAATTTAATTAAGAGGCTAGAGGGACAAGAACAAGCTACACTATTTACAGGCAATTATACTAGGCAATCAATCAATCATGCAAGCAAGGAATTGATGGCATGAGGCATAAAAAAGACATTATACCTCACGAGTCAAACAAGTCGGGATATCATGATCGGATATCATCCTCACGCTCCCACGTTGACTCCCCCAAAGAGTGATGACCCCAAGCAACTCGGACTAACTTGATAGTCTTGTTCTTGAGGATCTTCTCTCTTCGATCCAATATAGACACGGGCCTCTCCTCATACAAAAGGTTGGTACCAACAACCAGTTCCGAATGATCCAGGATGTGGCTCGGGTCCGGGATATACCGTTGTAATTGGGATACATGGAACACGTCATGCACCTCGCTTAGCGACGGTGGAAGAGCGAGACGATAGGATACATCTCCTACTCGCTCCAGAATGTCAAACGGTCCTATATACCTAGGACTAAGCTTGCCCCGTACGCCGAAACGAATGACGCCACGGTTAGGCGAAATCCTCAGGAATACATGATCGCCGACCGAGAACTCGAGAGGGCACCGATGAGAATTGGTCCAATGGCGCTGGCGATCTTGGGTAACTCGAAGGTGATCTCGGACTCTCCTGACCACCTCAACTATCTGGGCAATCATCTCTGGACCGAGCATCTGTCTCTCTCCAACATCATCCCAGGCTAGCGGGGATCTGCACTTCCTGCCATACAACGCCTCGAACGGTGCCATCTGGATACTGGCCTGGAAACTATTGTTGTACGAGAATTCCACCAGGTGCAAGTGATCTTCCCATGAACCACCGAAGTCAAGTGTACAAGACCGCAACATGTCTTCAAGAGTCTGGATCGTGCGCTCCGACTGACCATCTGTCTGCGGATGATATGCAGAACTGAACTGGAGATGAGTTCCCAAACTCTCTTGCAAGCTACGCCAAAAGTGCGACGTAAATCTTGAATCTCGGTCCGAGGTGATACTGACTGGCACTCCGTGCAATCTGACAATCTACCTGAGGTACATCTCTGCTAACTGAGCCGTCGACTGACCAACTCTGGATGGAAGAAAGTGAGCCACCTTCGTGAGCCGATCAACTATAACCCAGATAGCATCTCTACCAGCTGGAGATCTAGGTAGTCCAGTCACAAAATCCATGGTCACATGCTCCCACTTCCATTCTGGGATCGGTTAGGGCTGAAGAAGTCCAGCCGGTCTCTGATGTTCGGCTTTAACTTGTTGGCAAACCAAACACCGAGAGACAAACCGGGCTATCTCCCGCTTCATGCCATTCCACCAGAAGTGCTGACGGATATCACGGTACATCTTCTTACTACCGGGATGGATAGAATACCGCGAACTGTGCGCTTCTGACATGATCTCCTGCCGGATATCTCCACTGGGTACACAAAGACGCTTACCATGTCGAAGTGTACCATCCTCATGAATACATAACTCTGGTCTTCGTCCCGCCTCACACTCTGCTCTGAGTCGCTGAAGCTTGGAATCTGCCGACTGTGCCATCTGGATCCTCTCGACTATAGTGGACTGAACTTGCATACTGGCCATCAATGCCACACTGGAAGGGAGAATAACTTCTATACCCATCTTCTGAAGATCTGCTAACAGCTCTGGTTGTGCTGTTAGAAAATGAACTCCGACTCTTCTGCTCAATACATCTGCTTCGACATTGGCCTTCCCAGGATGATACTGCAAGCTGACATCATAATCCACAAGAAGCTCCAGCCACCTCCTCTGACGCATGTTAAGATCCTTCTGGGTGAAAACATACTTCAGGCTCTTGTGGTCGGTAAAAATCTCTACCCTATCTCCGTACAAGTAGTGCCTCCACAACTTAAGTGCAAACACCACTGCTGCCAGCTCCAAGTCATGGGTTGGGTAATTCCTCTCATGATCACGAAGTTGTCGTAATGCATAAGCTATTACCTTTCCATGCTGCATCAGAACACATCCTAAGCCTCTGCCTGAAGCATCACAGTACACTGAAAACCCTTCGGTTCCATCTGGAAGCGTGAGAATAGGAGCTGTTATCGGGCCTCGCTTCAACTGCTCAAAAGAACTCTGACACTCTGCTGTCCAAGCAAACTACGCATCCTTGCGGGTCAACTGGGTCAATGGCGCTGAAATTCGAGCAAAGTCTGAAATAAATTGCCGGTAGTAGCCGGCCAAGCCAAGAAAACTGCGAATTTCTGCCACTGTGCTAGGTACTGGCCATGTTTCAATGGCCAAGATCTTTTGGGGATCTACTTCAACTCCTCCTCGGGTGATGATATGACCCAAGTACGAAATGCGATCGAGCCAGAACTCGCATTTACTGAACTTGGCATATAACTGATGCTCTCTGAGAGTCTGAAGAACCACACGAAGATGCTGCTCATGCTCCGCCTCACTCTTGCTGTAGACCAGGATGTTATCCAAGAACACGATCACGAACTGATCCAAGTAAGGCATGAAAATACGATTCATGAGGTCCATGAATACTGTCGGCGCATTGGTTGCTCCAAAAGGCATAACAAGGAACTCCCAATGCCCATATCTCGATCTAAAAGCTGTCTTCGGGATGTCCTGCTCTCTGACTCTGATCTGATGATAACCTGAGCGCAAATCAATCTTCGAGAATACTGAAGCCCCCTTGAGTTGATCAAACAAGTCATCTATCCTCGGAAGAGGGTATCTGTTCTTGATTGTCACTGAGTTCAAGGTACGATAATCAACACATAACCTGGACGTACCATCCTTCTTTTTCACAAGAAGCATCGGGGCTCCCCAAGGCGATCCACTAGCACGAATGAATCCCTTGGTTCTGAGTTCTTCAATCATCTTGTACAATATCTCCAACTCTGATGGCGCCATCCTGTAGACTCTTTCTGACACTGGGGCTGTCCCGGGAATCAAGTCTATAGTGAACTCGATCTCCCGCTCCGGAGGCATACTTGGAAGTTCTTCTGGGAAAACATCTGGATACTCCTCGACTATCCTGGGCAACTGAACTGCTGCTACTGCCATCCGCAATATCGGATGAGAAGGCTCAACCTCTCCTCGAGAGAAAGAAAACTCCGGCTCTCCTGGAATGCTAAAAACAACCCTACCAATATGGCAGTCTATCCTAGCATACTGGTTCCTCAACCAATCCATCCCTAGGACCATATCATAATCGGCCATCGGAAACTCTATCAATCTAGCGGAGAATTCTCTACCGCTAACTACGATCCGACACGAGGAAAACACTCTATCGTCTCCCACAAGTCCGTTACCAGTAAGTATATTAAGCCTTACTGATAATGACTCGGGCTCCAATCCTACCCGTGTCGTGAATCGTGCAGACATAAATGAATGCGATGCACCAGAATCAAATAAAGCTGAAGCTGGAAAGGAGTTGACGAGAATAGTACCTGCCACTACCTCTTCTGGTGCCAATCCTTCCTCCACGGTCATCATCATGGCCTGACCATGCCCTCGGGGTGCTGGTCCCCTCGGCTGAAATCCTCGCTGCCTATTCTGACTCAAGGCCTGGGCTTGTGTATACTGCTGGGGGCTCTATTGCTGAAATACATGGGACTGAGGCGGCAAGGGCCTCGGCAACGGATACTGCTGCTGCTGCTGCTGGACCGGTGCGGGTCCTCTCACCGAAGAGCTAGAAAGGTTGGACGATGATGAACCACCCCTATTCGGGCAGGATCCAACCCTATAGTCTGGTGCTCCACAAGCCAGACACAATCCCTGTGCCCTACGGCACTCTGCCACCACATGGCCTGGCTTCCCACAATGAGAACATCCCACTGCGGAAGACTGCTTCTGCTTCTGCTGCTGCTGAGGGTACGTCGGAGTTGAATGCTGAACCGACGTCACTGAGGCTGCTCGCCTTGGAGCTCCAATAGTCAAAGCCCTGGCTGCCGGGGCTGGGGCTGAAGACTGATTCATCTGGCCGTGAGATCTCTTCCGACCTCCGGTCCTGTCCACGATCCTCTGGGAGGTATACTTATGCCTACGGGCTGCTCTCAAGACTGCATCAAAAGTCTGATGCTCAAACTGCTCAACTGCTAACAAGATCTCCAGGTGAAGCCCCTGCTGGAACCGCTGGGCTCTATCATACTCGGTTGCCACCAAGGTGGGAACAAACCGACTGAGTCTAGAAAACTCGGCCGCATATCTATCGATCGTCCTGCCTCCTTGCTTCAGATTGGTGAACCTGGTCTGCAGATCATACCAAGCCACGGCATCAAAATACTTGGTCTAAAATCTCTCCCGGAATACTGCCCAAGCAATGGGGGCTGCTAATCCAACGGCCTGCGCTGCCCACCAGCTGCGGGCAAGATCTAACAACTACAGGCGCATAACTGCCACCTTCTCATTCTCTGGAGTCCTGGCTGCTTCTAGAATCACTTCTGTGTCTTGGAGCCAAGCATCTGCCGCGATAGCATCTTCACTACCGTCAAAGAAGGGAGGGTTCAAGCGCTTGAAGCTGTTGGCCGCGCTGTTCCCTGGATGACCACCCCGGGTCAAGGCATCCGTCACTGCCTGGTGCAAGGCATCTCCACGCCGGTCTTGGGAAGCTATCAAGGTCCTGACGAGTCCTACTAATGTGCCATCATCATGTTCTACAGGTTGAACTGGCTGGACTGGTAGTTCTCCGCCAGAAGGTACGACTCTGGAGGCTACTCCGGAATGCTGGGCTTGATCTCCAGGTTGCTGCTGGTCCACGGGAGGTGCTCCGCCTTGCTGGTCGGTAGGACCACGAATAATGCCGCTGAAGAAGACGACATAGGGAACAATAAGGAAGGACCAGGACAGATCAACGATACAAGCATATGATCAGGACAAGAATCCAGGGATTCAGAAGATATGAGCAGAGATCAAGGACGAATACTGATTGAGACATCTATCCGGTAAACCCTCACATATCTTGATTTACAAGACCTGCATGGGCCACCACTTAAACCATGTCACGCCCCAGAACCAGAATACTGGAGAGCGGGGGCAGACATAGCCAGCTACGTATATGAAATGGATTCCATCTTGCTATACGATCACGGCTGTCTAGATACATGAGGGTTTACTACAAGCCAACAGTCTCCTATGGTCATGAACAAGCCTAGTGTCTCAATCACAAGCAAGTAAGTAAATATTACAAGATGTATGATCATTAAATATACAATGATAAGGCGTCCCAAATATTACATATTCAGCTGATCATGAAGCTAGTCGTTACAAAATGTTAGGGCTAGCAAGAGATTAGTCATACATGATCAACCCTAGGATCTGTTAATCATGTTACAGCCCGTAGGCAGACAGTAAGTAAGTACAATCGAGCAAAACAGGTACTCGTCGGCTAAACGCCTCAAAAGAATATTTTTACAATAGAGCGGGAGAGCCAAAAATAACCCACTCGTTGCCAGGGTTCCGTCTAGTGGCCACCATCTGGCTGGGAAGTCGGTAGATCCTCTGGAGTTGCTCCGAAATCTGGCCACACAAAACCAGCTGGGTCAGACCCCAGAAAGAGCAAGTGCCACAAAGGAGGCTTCACTTAAGAACTAAAACCAGCAATCAGCACAAGATATAAATAATATAATAAAAGACAGGAAATATAAATAACTGGTAAAACTGGAAATAAGAAAAACATGCCAGGATGATATATGACGAGATAACCATGGAACTATTCAGATAGCTAGGTTACAACCCGTAAACCAAACAAGGACCGGGGTTGTAACCCTTCGTTTGAACGGAGCTTGATTTCTCACCATTTATCGAAAAAATAAATACAACATGCTGGTCATGTAACAGTCTGGAACAAGATCAGGGCAAGACTAGACTTGTTAGGCTCCATCCAATCATTTCACGGCCAAGCAAGATCTACGACTTGATACTTTAACTAACTAGGGTTATCACAGTCCTAGTTACTAACAAGATACAGTGAGATTATTCCACAGCCACAAGCCCTGCAGACCATCCAGCTACCCAGGTCGAAAGATTAGGGTTGAATTCAGGTAGGTACATCGTCCAGGAAACGTATGTACCCTTAAGTAGCTTGAAGGGTGCAACACATGACAGTGTGCTGGAAATGTGCCCTACTCGACGGCAGGCTACAGATCCCAAGCGCGCCCAGGTAACGGGATTGCCTGTAGCTGGGAGATCTCTTCATGACTAATGTATTAATCTAGTTGTTAACCTTAGTCCATTTTAGTAGGTACTCCTGACCATGATACTCAGGAGTCCCATCCTAGACATGATGCAAGACAGGACTGGTTTATTTGTACAAGCACAATCACCCACGGTGTCCAGGATGTTCATTCTTGTCAAGTCATGTCATGTCAGGTAGCCGTCGCAACAGCTTATCAAGATATAACATGTCAGGTTTATCAGGTCAAGTGTACTTGTCAGGAGTGCGCCACGACGGGCCACTATTAGGTCATGTCAGGTCATTATGTCAGGAGTGCACCACTACGGGTCACTATCGTGTCAGGCTCAGGTATCATTTCTAAACATATCAAGTAATTTCGGGAATTATCAAGTTCAGGTCAAAAGACATAAGGATATAAAATGGACGTTAAATATCTAATAAAATATCAATATACAGGGCTATAAATCCAGGATAAGGAAAATAAAACCAAACTGACATGCTAATATAAGATCAAGTCTGCCAAAGGCCATACGTTCAGGTAGGCATACGCTCAGGTAAGCATACGCTCCCAAAGGGCGGCGTAAAAGGCAGCGTATGGGGGTCACAAGGCTCTCGGATTGAACCAGGGTGACAAGATAGGCAAGCGTACGCTCAAGCCAGCGTACGCTCAAAGCCAGCGTACGTCTTGCTCGCTCAAGCTAGCGTACCAAGGCACGCGTATGCTCAAGCCAGCATACGCTCAAGACATGCTGCCAACAGGCAGCGTATCAAGGTGAGCGTACGCTCACTAAAGAGCAGCGTACGAAGGCTAGCGTACGCTCGCTAAAGAGCAGCGTACGACTCAGCGGCATAAGCTAAAAAGCTAGCTCACTGTTCACAGTCTTCTCCAGAGGGCAAGAACAGCAAGAACTGCAAGAACTCCAAGGATGGAACCCAAAACTCCAAATGCTCATAACTTGGTCAAAACAAGTCCGAATCCAACCTCCCAAAGGTCAAAATTGGGTAGAATAAAATTATCTACAACATGGAACCATAAAAACTTGAAAACAAAGGAGTTTGATAGATCAAAACTACCAAAATCCGAAAATACTAAATAGTAGATCTACAAGAATCAAAGCCTCAAAACAGAAAATGACAAGTTCTAATGTGTCTTAGAATCATGAGAAGAAGCTAATGGAACCATAAAAATGAGTTCTCTTGTGGAAGCAAGTTGCACTTGCCTAAGGGTTGGGGAGTTGTGGAGAGGAAGGAAGCAGAAGAAATAAATGAGAGTTATGGAGGAGAGAGAAGGTTGGTGGAGAAATAAATATCATGGGTTGGTGGTAGGTAGGGGGTTCACCTTGGTCCATGATGGACCAAGCAACCAGCCGGCCAAACCAAGCCAACCCAAACCGAGAGTAAACAAGCCAAGCCAAACCAAGGAGATATGCAATTACAAGATAAAATACGTATACGTATTCCAAATACGTAATACGAACAATAGGCATTACAGTCCCCAACAGAACAAAAATAAGGGCTCACATCGGGGAAAGCAGAGGTGGCTCGCCTGGGCTCCGGCGACGCGGAGGAGGCGGATCCGGTCAGACGGGCTCGCCATGGCGCCGGAGGGGTCGGTCAACGGGCTCAGCTACGGCGGCTCAGGGAGGATACGGCGAATGGCTCGTCGAGGGGCAGATCTGAAGGTCGGGCTCCGGTGGTTCGGTCGGTGACGCCGACCACGGTGGTAGCTAACAGCGCTGGGAAGGACGGCTCGGCCTGGGGTCGGCTTCGCCGGACGGAGTCGAAGGAGGGAATGCTCACAGTGGACGGTCGGTTCGCACGGCGGCGCTAGACAGGTCCTCTCTCCCTCTCTCTCTCTCTATGTGATGATGGTCGGATATTTAGGAAAAAAAGGGGTTGATGGCGGTGGTGGTTGTGAACGGTGGTAGCAGGGGTTGTGATGGCGGTGGACGGCGGTGGTTTTGACTGTAGGTGGTGCGGCCAGGCGGCCGGGTGGTGGTGTGGTTGATAGTGGCGGTGGTTGCAGGAGGCCGGGATGGCGGCTGGTGTTCTGGTGGCGGTGGTGAAATGTTATGGCTAGGCCGATTGGCCGGGGTGGTGGCGTGAATGATTGTGATAGCGTCGGCGGTGGTTGGCGTTGATGGGACGGCGACGGTAGATCTGATGGTGGCGGTGGTGGCGAAGGGCTGAAGGTGGATGTCGGGGTGGTGGTGATGGCCGGAGGTGGTGGATCGGGAGATGGGATGCTAGAAAAATTGAGGGTGGGCTGCTAGGAATTCTAGGGATGTGTGTAGGGATTTTAGGGTTTTGGGGATTTGTGCAACTTGGGAAAAGTGTGATATTTATAGGGGAGTGGAGAAACCCTAACAATTTGTAAATGTAATAGAAATTAGGAATACTTAGTGAAAAACTAACATACTAACTACTAACTGATAACATATTTTTAGTTAGTACAAAATAAATATTCGTTATAAATTAATAATTAAAATTACTAGTTAATACTAATTTAACAAATAGCTAATTACAATTTAGCCAATATTTTAAAGACATAAATAATACTAATTTATTCATTGATTATTTAAATATATATAACAATCATTTATTTACTAAAAATATATTTTGAAATTTCGAAATTCAATAACCGTTTTCCATGTAGAAAAATAATTAAAACTTATTGATTCAAGAAAATGACAGGGAAATCCCAATAGGACAAAATTGCTTAAAAAAATAGTAAACCAAGCCAACAAGGACCGACAGCAATCACGGTCAAATTTGTTTTCCCAAAAATTAGAAATTGCACGTTTTTCAAGATTCAAAAAATTCAGAGTTTTGAAAATACAAAATAAAATAAAATAAAAGAAGAATTTAAGAAACCAATTAACGGAGGTTACAAATCTACCCTCCTTAAAGAAATTTCATCCTCGAAATTAAAGCTTGGCAAGGGGGTTAAAACATGATAGAAATTTTAGGCAGTATGGCCGACACGATCAAAGAACGACGAGTTGGCACGATCAAGATAATCAACTTGAAATTGTTTGGGCACGACTATGGATTTAACACGATAAAATCATAGTATGATTAACATCGTTTAGACACAAATCAGGAATAATTTCAGGTTATTTAGTCATGATCTTAATCACGGCTAAGGGAACGAATGGAGAACGAAATTTGAGTATAGAACGATCGGTAGTTAGATTTGATGAAATCAGACTCTAGGTCGCATAAGCACGATCAAGATCCAAGCTTAGTTATGAATGGAGATAAAATCATAATTTCGAAATCAAGGTTGTAAAGGCACGGTCAATACGAAAAATGATGCGATTGGTCGTAGCTAGGAATAATGAAACGTTTGGCACGATCAATGACTAAGGATCAAACCACTTGATCACGGACCAAATTGAGGCTTAAAACCTTAGAATGTCTAAAATCACTTAGGCATGACGTAAGTAGAGTGACAAAAATCAAAACCTCGTCATGAATAGGAAGGAAATAGCAGCACGGTGACTAGAGGATCGAAATTTAGGCACGAAGGAAAAATTATTTCGGATATGATCACTTAATTTTTTTATGACAAGTTCATAATCAAATCGGGTAGTCGTGATCAAGGGCAGAAATTTCAAGCACGATTCAAAGGCAAAATCGGTACGATAGTCATGGTCGTTAAAATCACGACCATGGGATTCATAGTCGTTTAGTCATGTCGGGTCATCTAGGCATGACTAATCACAAGGAGTTCAGATATAATCAGGAAGTAATCATGGTCATAAAGAGTTTGGATAGTAGTGTTAAAATTCGAACATGATCATAATCGTTAGTTCGACACGATCAAAGATAAAGTCAGTCTAACCTTGGTCAAATAGTATTTAGATATGATAAAGTGTATGGTAGTAGCCTAGGCACAACCTACCATCAATTTCTGGTACGATCAAGAATAGTACGAAACTTAATCGTGATTGGAACAGAATTTAGTCACTTTCAAGAATAAATCAGAGTTTTATGCACGAGTGATATGGGTATCGAAGTTTGATTGCGATCAAAATTAAAATATTGACACGATGAAGAATAAGGCTAATTAATATTTGAATTTAGGTTCGAAAAATTGAATCGAGATTTTTGAGCACGAGCAACATATGATAGACATCCAAGTCACGATGGAATTCAATAAATTGAGTACGGTCAAGGGTCAAGACTATTGGTACGATGAAAGGCACTACTCAAGGAAAATTAAAATCAAAAGTTTAAGGAACGAATGTCAATAGCATTGAAATCCAACCGCAATAATATTAAGAAATTTTAGTCGCAATACGATCTAAGTTGATCAATTCGGGGAAATCAAGATTTGGACAATATGGAGGACAATGTTCATCGAAGTCTGAGCACAAGCATACAAGGATGGAGATTCAGGTCACAATTAAGTTTAATTCAATTGAGTACAACCCAAGATATTAATATGATAAGAAAAGATGATCGAAGTCGATTTGGTCGTGATTAAAGGAGCTAGGATTCAATGATATTGAAAACCTTTTAGGGAAAACAAGGAAAGATTACATAAGAAGTCAAGTTAATCATCTCTCTCTAATACCATCAAGTTTATTATTTGCCAATCATATTTTTCTCACAAATCTCAATATATAAAAAATCAACCGTTATATGACTACCATCAAAATTTTACCCTTCCGTCATAAGGATTTGACCTTGCCATGATCACCATAGGCTAAATTCCAAATTTCTAAAATACTTCCCACGAACATACCCCTCTTAATTAGTTATCAACACTTATCAATTTAATCAAATTTCTAAATTCCTTCACCTCGTCCTAAATTAGATTCGAAACCTCTAAATCCAGTTTATGAAATCCTTGGACTTGTTTAAATCAAGTCTCGTATTTACTCAACTCCAATACCACCATGTCATATAAAATTTATTTTTATTTATAAATCAACCTTCGTATTTCTTCAACGTTCACCTTCAATATTATCCTTTTTGAATTCTATAATAATTTTTTTAATCATCTAAAATAATTCCTGTAGCTTAAAATCTTTGTGTTCTCTCTGTCTCTAGTCACCCCCTTACAATATCTAGTTCAATTTCGCAAGATCATCGAATAGAATTAAATTCTCTTCTTTATTTCTAATTTTCTACATAGCCTCAGAGTACAAGTTTCTCCAGAATCAATAACCAAGATTTTATAAGTTCTCAAAACTAGATTGACCTTGAATATCTTCATTAGTTTTGAAATACATCCCTGAATTATTCATAACCAACTTTCTGTGATTGTTTCTAAATTGATAACATTTATCCCTCGATTTTATTTTAAACCTTTACCACATCTCTATTTCAAATTTTTCATATTTGATATCCAACATTTTGATTCTTACAAAATCATTATATGATAACCAATTACGTCATTTTTGAACTAGATGATTTACGTCACTTCCTCAATATTTCTCAGGTAAAATGATATGAAGATTCAAGGTTTCAAGGCATAGCTGACAGAATTAGATACGAGACAGAAAAATTGATGTAATCAGGACAGTTATATAAGATAAGAAATGATGGTAATAAAATATTGGCAGGAAGAGAAATGATAATAGAATCTGTTCTGCTTATCTGTTTAAAAGAGGAACCCATTTTGAAACCAGGATTATAATACCAAATCCAAAATAAGGTCTAGCAAAAATCATTGATTCATTGTATTATGAAGAATTTCATAGCAAAAGTTACACAAAGGTTTATAATAACAACTAAAGCTACTCCTACTCCTAAGTTAAATAATGAGAAGCAAAACAAAAACAACCAATAATTCTTTTTCTGAAGGACTGAACAAAAGTAGAGAAAATATATCCAAAAGTTTTTAAGGTACAATCTGATAATCATATGCGTCTATCCAAAATCATGTGCTATAAATCCTCGTCATACTAGTAAGCAAGGCTACGATAATCACAGAGTCCTCGACTAAGGCACATACATCTAGAATCGTGGTATTTAACATTTTTGTGATGCCGCTAGCTTGGCTGCGAAAATCTTAAATTCCCACACCCGAGAAATATATCCAAAATCAGACTATATGTCCTCACCATGCTGGCTAATGTGACTATAGAAGACTAGATTCCAAACTTAGATGACCTAGCCCATATAATTTCATCTTGACAAAAATTAAATTAAATCAACAATGGATACTCAAAATCAAATTTACCAACGAACATCAAGATTCAAAAATGAACAAAATCCATCAAATCATATAAATACAAACTTAATTTCAACAATAATCCATCAAAATCAAATTCAACAACAGAAAATAAAGATAAATCAAATCAAAAAAAGAGTTTTCAAATCGAAGTTAAAATAAGATTCTCAAGGGTCGTCCCAAGAATCTCTCAAGGGATCCTAACTGTGATTGAGTACCTTCAAGAAAATATCGTAATCCTACTGCAGGCTGTAGTGGTACTCTAGTTTGAACACTACTACACAAACTCGACCTGCATGGGCCACCACTAAAAATGTGTCACGACCCGCACCCTAGAGTAAAGGCACGAGAAGTGGGTACGTCCAGTCTACGCCGCAGTGTCGGCGGTAGAACGCTGTCCTAGGTCTCATGCATCTAACAGTATAAGGCTAAGCAGTTTATACTCTCCGAATGAGGGTGACATAGCAGAATGTAAACTCAATCACATCTAAGGTAGAGCATAATGGAAGATAGATAAAATATGAAATCCAAAAGAGAAATACAGCAGATAGAAGCCTAAGTGTCTAAGATACACAAACCCAGAACATCTCAAAGCTCAAATACAGTAATCCAAAGAATAAATACAACTCCAGACAACTAAAATAACTATCTATACAACCTCTAATGTGTCTCCTCTAGGCTAGCAGGCAACCTCCAAGCTATCTGTAAAATTTATCAACAGGTCCAGTCAGGACGGAAGCGAGTATAGTACATCTCAACAGATCATAGCAGGTTAGAAAATATAATCATGCAGTAAAGTAAGATACAAGTACAGAAAGAAATACGGTATGTAAACAGAGAGAGAACTATAATAGAAATATCTACTATAAATAGAGAACTAACATGTGGCTAGTGAGTCAGAGTACAACATAGACATGTAAATGGCATGGGATGATTCTGATGCTACACTATGGAATGATTCTGATGCTACACTACATGAGTATTATTCACATGTCCACTTCTACTCCCCCGTACCCCCAATCAATACACAAGGATCCAACCAGGTTATGTTATGATTCCATGCAAAGGCCCCCGAAGGGTGATACATGGATGTCCCATAAATGGGGATTCTAGGAGATTCTAGGATACCCAGTAAATGGGATAAGGATTCTAGGAGACTCTGTGATCATAAGAGTATATGTCACAAGTGATCAAAGAACCAATGAAGCATAGTGATACGCTATATAAGTGAAACGCACAGAACATCTAGTACCCGATGCTCCCTAAGGATAACATCTCAAGAAGGGATCCATATAGTACCAATCTGTGTGACCAACGTGACAGTAACCAGTAAAGTAATTTAATACAGGAAATAATTCTAAGCAGGATATGAAATGATCAGAGAATGTACTCGCCTCGATTGGTTGGAGTCGACGTGTGCGACACGAACGTGTCGACACGAGGTAGGTACACTGCTATGCTCTACAGAGGGTTCCAAACGACGACACGGGCAGTCCCAATGAGTACATGATAGTCCAAATAGCCTAGTTTGGTATATAAAAGTCTAAAATCAGAGCTAGTACGACAATCAAATCAAGAGATAGAAAATGACTATCATAGTCACAATTTATGATAAAATATATATAACTAAATATATATAAGAAATTATGAAAATTATTTGTAAGGTCAATATATATATCACAAGCATGCCATATTAATATATTATTTGAAAATTGAAACTAGTAGTCTGATAAATATATTTTTGTACCAAGAAACATTTACATTAAGTAGGTAAAAATACTATAATAATAATTTAGGTCAAAACTTTACTAATACTATTTTAGAAATATAATTATATATTTTTATATATTTTTTCTAAGTAAATGATTATGTAATATAATAATACCAATAAAATAATAATAATAATAATAATAATAATAATAATAATAATAATAATAATAATAATAATAATAATAATAATACCATCATTATATATACTATATATATAACCAATATTCATTACATTAAACAAATATACATTTATTATATTAATATACATTATATAAACAAATGTACATTTATATATAAAAACTAATATAATTATATATAAACTAGTACACATTATATTATATACTAATATACATTATAATAAAACTATCATACATTTTATTATATAACAATACATATTACATATATAAACCAATATAATTATATATAATAAACTAATATATTATATATAATAAACTAATATAATTAATAACTAATATAATTATAAACTAATCCCTATTATAAACGAAAAGGGGGGGGCTCTGTCCCCAACAGAACGAAAATAAGGGCTCACATCGGGGAAAGCGGAGGCGGCTCGCCTGGGCTCCGGCGACGCGGAGGAGGCGGATCCGGTCAGGCGGGCTCGCCATGGCACCGGAGGGGTCGGTCAGCGGGCTCAGCTACGGCGGCTCAGGGAGGATACGGCGAACAGCTCGTCGAGGGGCAGATCTGAAGGTCGGGCTCCGGTGGTTCGGTCGGCGACGCCGACCACGGTGGTAGCTAGTAGCGCCGGGCGCTGGAAAGGAAGGCTCAGCCTGGGGTCGGCTTCGTCGGACGGAGCCGAAGGAGGGGATGCTCACAGCGGGTGGTCGGTTCGCACGGCGGCGCGAGCTCGGCCAAGGCGGCAGATGGGCTCGTGCGGCGGCGCCAGATAGGTCCTCTCTCCCTCTCTCTCTCTCTCTATGTGATGATGGTCGGATATTTGGAAAAAAAAAGGGTTGATGGCGGTGGTGGTGGTGAACAGTGGTAGCAGGGGTTGTGATGGCGGTGGTCGGTGGTGGTTTTGACTGTAGATGGTGCGGCCAGGCGGCCGGGTGGTGGCGTGGTTGACAATGGCGGTGGTTGCAGGAGGCCGGGATGGCGGCTGGTGTTCTGGTGGCGGTGGTAAAGTGTTGCGGCTAGGCCGATTGGCCGGGGTGGTGGCGTGGATGATTGTGATGTCGTCGGCGGTGGTTGGCGTTAATGGGGCGGCGGCGGTGGATCTGATGGTGGCGGTGGTGGCGAAGGGCTGAAGGTGGATGTCGGGGTAGTGGTGATGGCCGGAGGTGGTGGATCGGGAGATGGGATGCTGGAAAAATTGAGGGTATGCTGCTAGGAATTCTAGGGATGTGTGTAGGGAATTTAGGGTTTTGGGGATTTGTGCAACTTGGGGAAAGTGTGATGTTTATAGGTTAGTAGAGAAACCCTAACAATTTGTAAATGTAATAGAAATTAGGAATACTTAGTGGAAAACTAACATACTAACTACTAACTGCTAACATATTGCTAGTTAGTACAAAATAAATATTACTTATAAATTAATAATTAAAATTACTAGTTAATACTAATTTAACAAATGGCTAATTACAATTTAGCCAATATTTTAAAGACATAAATAATACTAATTTATTCATTGATTATTTAAATATATATAACAATCATTTATTTACTAAATAATATATTTTGAAATTTTGAAATTCAATAACCGTTTTCCATATAGAAAAATAATTAAAACTTATTGATTCAAAAAAATGACAGGGAAATCCCAATAAGACAAAATCGCTTAAAAAACTAATAAACCAAGCCAACAAGGACCGATAGCAATCACGGTAAAATTTGTTTTTCCAAAAATTAAAAATTGCACGTTTTTCGAGATTCAAAAAATTCAGAGTTTTGAAAATACAAAATAAAATAAAATAAAAGAAGAATTTAAGAAACCAATTAACGGAGGTTACATCCCCCTTGGGAGCATCAGATACATCATGTCATGTGTGTTTCACTTTCATCATGTACTCTTGTGCTTTCACCTTACATGTACACTCTCGTGATTCATGTACTCTCATGATCACGGAGCCCCATGTATATATTCATGTGCACCCATTTATGGGCCCCCATGTGAATATCATGTACAATAACATAACTTGAACGGATCCTTGTGTATTGATTGGGGTACGGGGGAGTATAAATAGTCATGTGGACAATTTCTAAAGTAGTGAAGCCATGTACGACCTCTCATGTTTATTATCAAGCCGTTCACATATCTAGCTTGTATTATAAATCACTAGTTCACTGTAGCTCTTTACTTATAGTAGATATTTTATTACAGTCTTCTTTTTACTCATGTATACTCTTCAACGTTTCATGTATTTTACTCTATTGTCTGTATTTTATTCCTGTCATTATATGAACTACGTGAGATGTACTGTGCTCGCTCATGTCCTGACTAGATCTGTTGAAATATTACAGAGGATGAGGATGAGACGTGCTGCCCTACCTATTATGGGACTACCCTTGATGACAGCTGTGACTTGGACCAGCAGCCGGACCCTATAGCTGTGGACGACACTCCTCTAGACTAGGATGTCTTCTTTTATATTACATTCTGGATGACTTTATATTTGATATCTGGGATTATGTGATTTTGTGATATCTTTAGACACTTAGACTCTCTGGTTGTACTTATGTGGATCTTTTATTTCAGCATTTATCTATCTATCTTTCTATCTTATCATTCTGCCTTTGATGCGATTGAGATTGTATATTGCTATGTCACCTCCATTTGGAGTGTATATACTGTACAGGTACCTTTATATTGTTAGATGATTAACCTAGGACAACGTTCTACTGCCGATACTGCGGCGTAGGCTGGACGTACCCACGTCTTGTGCCCTTACTCTAGGGTGTGGGTCATGACACTCCGTGAAGGAGTAGGCCCGATTGATCACCAGCCCGAAGAGAGAGATCAGTACTACTTCGACTCCAGCGACGATGTTGCCTTTGGGCCCAGTTCTGCAAGCACCGTCAAAGAACATTCGCCAGATGGCATCATGGGAAACCGTATTTGAATTGGCGACATCATCTGGAATCTCTTCGTCTATCCTGGTTGACTCCGAACCTGGATGAGCTACTAAAAAGTCTGCCAGAGCTTGACCTTTAACCGCTTTCTGTGGGACGAAGATCATGTGGTAGGGGGACAATAATATCGCCCAGGTAGCAAGGCGAGAACTGAGTGCACCCGGCTTAGTCATGAGGACCCTGAGGGGGTTGACTCTTGATACGACATTGATGGTTTATCCCGTAACGTAGTATCGCGTCTTCTGAATGGCGAACACCAGAGCAAGGCATTCCTTTTCTACGATAGTGTATCGGTGTTCTGGCCCCATCATCATTCGGCTGAGGTAATATATAGCCTGCTCATGGCCTGCATTATTGTTTTGTGCTAGTAAAGCACCGAGAGAATGCTCCATTGCTCGCACATAGAGCAGGAATGGTTTTCCAGCAACCGGAGCCACCAGGACTGGAGGGTTCGTCAGATATTCTTTGATGCTGTCGAAGGCGCGCTGATATTCTTCATCCCATACGAATGAAACGCCTTTTTCATGAGGTGGATGAATGGCTGACATCGTCCGGAGAGGTTAGAAATAAACCTCCTGGTGTAGGCCAGCCTCCCTTGAAGGCCTCGGAGTTCACAGAGATTTCTCGGGGGACCCATCTTCATGATTGCCTTCGTCTTCTCAGGGTCTATGTGAATACCCTGGGAAGTAATGATGAAACCCAAGAATTTCCCGTTGGATACGCCCAAGAAGGATATTTTGGGATTTATCTTCAAATTGTGCGCTCGCATCAAGTCGAACACTGTCCTCAGATCATGCAGATGATCTTCCTTAGAGCGGCTTTTGACGGCGATGTCGTCGACGTAGCATTCCACTGTCTTGTGCAGGTGGTCTCTAAAGATGATGCTCATAGCTCATTGATAGGTGGCGCTAGCATTCTTTAAACCGAAAGGCATGACTGTGTAGCAGTATGTGCCAATTGGTGTTCGGAATGATGTATGCTTTTCGTCATCATGAAATATCTTGATTTGGTTGTACCCCAAAAAACCATCCATGAATGACATACGCTCGAAGCTGCAGGTGTTGTCAATCATGATGTCTATGATAGGGAGGGGGAACTCATCCTTAGGACACGCCTTATTTAGGTTCCGGAAGTCGATGCAGATTCGGATCTTCCCGTTCTTTTTAGGACTGGTACTATATTGGCTACCCAGTCTGGATGCTGTTCCTCGCGGATGAAGCCGCTAGCGATCAGTTTGTTGACTTTTCATTTCTTGTACAGCACAGCGCTCGAGGATAGCTGTACAGCCAGCGCAGTATGACAGCTCAACTTCTGCGAATTTTGACTAAGCCCGAGTCTCAGCGCAGTCTGATACTAGCGCTTTTCAAGTGGCACAATCCATCAAGATAACTGACATTTATTACGTGGCTTACATGCCATCAATTGCTCGCCATATGGCAACCGCCTGTGCACGACCATGCGCATTTCAATCAAATAATGCCACGTGTCTAATACAGTTGGCCCACGATCGAGTAACTGCCAGCACAGTTTGCAGTTTGTTCAGTCTGTTGCTAGCGCAGTTCATCATGCGCAATCCAGAATAACTACAAATTAGTTATTTCTAGAACTCTATAAATAGAGTTTCAAGTCCTTCATTAAGGACATGAAATCATTATTATCATCAGAGATCAGGAGTTCTTGTCCAAGTGCTGTTGCATTCTTCAGAGGCTATCATCTTCAAAGTTTATATCGTCCAAGGGATAAAGCGATCGTCTTCAGATCGGATTCCTATAGTTTTACTTTTCCAGAATTCAATTGTAATCTTCTTACAAAGTTTGTGAAATAAAGTACTTTTGTTTTTGCAAACAAAATAGCAACTCTGCTGGGGACGACTTTCTTCTCCAACGAGGAAGTGACAACTCAATGTGACGTTGCATCTATCGGAAAGATGCAGAAGACGCTGGTTGTGATGGTCAACCAGACTGCCTACGAGGCGATGATCAACTATGGGGTTATTCGTCGTACTGCAACCTCTGCCAAGAGCAAGGTCCGTTCAGTGTGGACTCCAAAGTCCTCTGCGCAATCATCTGCGCAATCTGTTGTCTCTGCTGCCAAGGAACCAGTAGCAACTTCTACCCTTGCGCAACACACTGCTCTTTTTGCCACAGCACAACCTACTTCCTATGCTACTCTGGCAAAGTGCAAGACTCCTCTCCCCCTGGCGTAGTTGGCGTCCTCCTTCCCTCATGCACAATCTACTATTCCTGCAACCAGAGTGCAACTTAAACATTCAGAAGCCAGGACTCCTGCTGCGCAAACTACAGTTTCTGTGTCCAAAAGGCTATCTGTCAAAGCTTCCCAAGCGTAATCAGCCAATGCACCTATTGCCACTTCAACTTTCGCACAAGCTGTTCCAGTGCAGTCTAATAGGGATAGTCCTTTGGCTAATCTCCCTTCTTCTCACAGCAAGGGGAAAAACTCTGCTCCTCTTCCCAAGCACCCTGTTGCTCCAGCGCAATCCACTGGGGGTAGTCTGTTGACTGTTCCTCCTCCTCCTCAGAACAAAGGAAAAGGCCCGTTGGTCTTTTCTCGAACTTCCTCGTTCCACGACTTGGAAGATAACAGAGGGAAATGCTTTTTAGCCAACCCTTCTTCACAAAACAAGGGAAAAGGTCCTTTGGTCTTTTCTCAGTCTTCTTCGGTTTTTACCGTAGAAGATCCATCTGAACGTACCTCGGTACCAATCAGTACAAGAACTCTCTCAAATAAGAGCTCTTCTCTCCCTGCTAAAGGGAAATATACTGATCAAAGAGGTATTCTGCCTATTCCGGTAGCGGAACTCCAAGATCTTCTAACTCTCCGGATATCCCGCTCAAAACAGGGAAAATTACTGGTGTCTCAGACAGAAACCCCTGGGGGTGAATTTGCTGATCTACGGACTTATCTCAATAGACCAGCTTCTATGAAACGCAAGCAGCCAATGTCGAAGATCAACCTGCATTAGAGACAAATTTCCAGGATAAAAATCCTGATACCTATGCTAATGAAGTGAGTACTTCTCTATATACTCATGGGACAAAACATCTGAACAACCGAAACCATGTTCCGAATGTGGTCAAAGAACGTATCCCTCGGACTTCTTCTCGTCCCATAATTATTCCTGACCTCCGAGAGCACCTCAAGCAAAAATGGGACAACATCTCAACACCTCCAGTTCAACCACTTGAACATCATTGTAATCACAAGGTTGTCATCAAGTGTTGTTGCCAGACAACAAAACGATCTGTTTTCGATCGTCTGAATTTTACAACTTTTGAACCAATGTCAGAAGATGAAGACGAAGTGTTGTATGCTTCCGTCAATATGGCTTCTCGAGACACTGGAGGTAGAAAGTGTTCCAAATACGGCAAGCCTCGCAGGCCCAGCCAGCGGTACTTAGATTTACTCCAAGAATATTCTGAAGGAGTATTTCGACACACCCGATCTCGAAGTCGAGACACAATGGGACATGGGAATCTTCTCCACGATCCCTCTGGTCATCTCCCTATTTCGTATTCAGGAGATGATTCCTTCTCTGATTATGATGCATACAGCAAAAGTTTTGAACAGACAGTGTCTTCTACTGTACCTAGAGAAGTGACAGCTTATGTTGTCACTGAAGACCCAGACGCTTCTAGTTCAGCAAATCAAGAACAACGAATAGCTGCACTGGAGGATAAGCTGAAGACCATGGCTGAAATGGTTGCAAGTATACATTCTATCATCGTGGCCCAACATACAGTACCACCGACAGCACCTGCTACAAACCCTGAGATTATAGCATCGTCAGTACCTGTCAATGCAGGTCTGGGGGTAGTATCTCCTCAAATACCCCCTGTACAAATTCAACCCATATCTAGTCAGTCAGGAGCTGGGGTAGCACTTACCATGCTGTTCCTCCTCCTAACACTCAGCCTGCTCCTTCTTCATCATTAGAGGATGCTAATGAAGCTGTCAAACTCTTCTACACTCAATTTGAGGCTTTTAAAGAGAAGGACAATTTACAAAGATTGGGGATCAAACAACCCTATCCGGTTGAATGGAAGGAAGTTCCATTCCCTCCTAAATATAAAATCCCTATAATTTTTCTGTTTGACGGTAGCACTTCTCCGAGTCAGTTCATTAACCACTTTAAAGTAATGACTGTTCAACTTCAGCCAAATGACGCTCTTCTTACTAGGGTATTCATCGGCTGTTTAGCCGGTGTAGCATACGATTGGTACAGGAGCTTACCTGATGGCTGTTTCACCTCTTTCTCGGATTTGAAACAAATCTTCTTGAAGCGATTCTACGAGGGAATCAACGACATGACCATGTCGGCCCTCAACAAGATCAAACAAAGACATAATAAAACCACTGAGAGTCTCATTGAAAGATTCCGCCGAGAAGCATTAAAGATGCCTCATAGAACTCCGGCCGCTGTCACTATAGATACCTGCAAGGCAAATCTTTTGCCTATCATCAGCATGTGGACGGGGTCAACTCAATTTCAAGACTGGCCATCATTTATTGTCAATGCTAAAGCAGCTGAAGTTAGTGCTGACAAGTTCAAGCAGTTAGGCGTACATATGTCTAACCCGACCGGGATGAACATCCAACAGCTAGTAGCGGTAATTGCCAGAACAACCGCAAGGGTAAAGAAACTTTGAACATCAATTTGAAGAACAAAGAATCTCTGGCTGTCTACGTAACTCTACCTACGTCTGCTTCTACTCCTTCTGCCCCTCCACTAAGGGAAACTCGTCCGAAAGTAGAATACTTCTTTGACGAGAACGACACCGTGAGCATCTTCGATTGCTTGATCAAAAGAAATAAGCTCCAACTTCCAGACCCGAAGAAGCCTGACAAGTTTGGTAAGACTGATCATCCCAAATATTGTGTTTATCACAGGTTCATTGGTCATCCTACTCGAGCATATTATGTGCTCAAAGGTAAGATTCAGGAGTTAGTCAATGCTGGTGTTGTCACTCTTCAACAAGATGAGAAGACTGTTACCGCGAACATGGTCTCAGTACAGTTTGGTAACTTTCCTCCACAGATGGTACAACATAGTGTCATCCCTATCCCCAAGGCCACCCTTGAGATCGAGAATCTCCCTCCTCCACGGAGGGAAGGTCTTGTCCCCTTATCTCTTGATAACGGCGAGATTATGTGGATCCACCCGGACCTTGTTGCAGACTTCGAGGCTTCTTCGTCTAAACAGAAAGACCGCTCCAAGGGCAGAACAAAGGTCTGCAATATGGTGTCTTTTGACCCCATAGTTGAAGAGGAAATCATGCTGGGTACCAGGTCAGGGAAAGCCTATCTACGGGAATTTCTCGAAACTCAAGAAAACCATGCTTCTTCTTCTGAGTCCGCTCCAGTGCAACCTGCTTCTACTGAGGGCAACCCTGCTATGTCTTCACCAGTTTTATAACCCATTCCCCCTAAGCCGACAGTAGCCGACAAAGGCAAACAACAAGTCCGCTTTGACAAGCCTTTGAAGAAGTCATCCCCTTCCAGACTTGAAAAACCATACAATTTTGATATTTTGGCTCAACTAGCTAATACACCGGCTAGGCTGTCGATCTTTGAGCTCTTACGCCTCTCCAAAGAGACTCGAGAAACCCTAAGTGTAGCTCTCATGCAGGTAGAAACCTGTCTAACTTTTCTAAAAAAGCCAGAATCGGAGCCTGTCTCTTGCCTCCACTGTCACAGTGTGTTGGAGTTAATCCCAAACATTACCTTCACACAGGATGATATGCTGATGGAAGACAATAGGCATGACCGTCCTCTATACTATACAGGATACATCGACACGATGAAGTTTGATCGTATTCTGATAGATCCTGGGTCAGCACTCAGTATTATGCCGAGGATAATGCTAGACGTACTGAAGATCCCAGTACATAGTCTTTCTAGCACAATCACCACCATCTTGGGGTTCAACCAGGGAAGAAGTGAGCCTCTGGGCAAGATTTGCCTAAAACTCCAAATAGGCAATCTCCGCACGAAGGTGACCTTCTATATTATAGATAACCATGGTTGCTCTTACAATGCTCTTTTGGGGAGACCATTCCTTCATGAACACAACATTGTTCCTTCAACTCTCCATCAATGTTTCAAGTACGTTGATGACAATGGAGAGGTTCAAAAAGAGGTTGCGGATCTCTACCCTTTCAAAGGTATCGAAGCATATTGTAATGATGCTCGCATGTATAAAGATGAGTTCATGAAGGTAGTGCTGGCTTTAGATACTGAAGAAGACCAAGAAGCAGGGCCCAATGACACCCTCATCATACATGTTAAAGGGCGTATTTCTCATCCTCATTCCTTCAAACCACTGGCTATTCACTTGCCAGTCCGGAAGCAACCAACCGATGGTGGTCAAGATCAAAGGGAGCTCACCTCTTCTGAGCCACTTGTTATCGACCTACGTCGTAACAAGGATAAAAGGTAGCTCACCTCTTCTGAGCCACTTGTTATTGATTTATCTCGTAACAAGGATAAAAGGGAGCTCATCTCCTCTGAGCCACTTGTTATTGACCTTCGTCGTAGCAAGCCTCCTCCACGTTCTTCTTCTCCCCCTCTTGTAATCAATCTGACCAAGCCTACTAAGGCTAAAGGTCCTGTTGTAAATACAGATGTACAAATCAATAAAAAAGCATCTCCTTTCTAGTACACTGATGTCATTTATCATAATAAATGCTATTTGGATATGTTAGATAGCTTTCAGTCATTTACAATGGGAGTTGTACAGTCTCTTCAAACAGAGGTCTTACTCGAACACCCAGATGACTCATATTTTGTTGTCCCCTCTCGAAAGAGAGGTGAGAGTCCAATACTGTTTAGTAAAGGGCCAGAACAAAAATTTAGGTATACGGATGATAGCAAAAATAACGATATGGGACGTCTCCAACTTCGTCGTTATAGTCAATAATCAAAAGACATTATCCAAAAGATGGGTTATGACTTCAAGAATGGCCTCAACTATGGTAAGGATAGACGAACTCCTATCCGTACGGCCATTCTGAAAGGAAAATTAGAGATGTACTACAGCAGGACGAAAAGAGGTCTCGGATATGCTTCACCTCTGGTTTTATCTCCAGCAGCCTCCGAGTCTGATAGTGAGGAGCGCTCTAACTCTTCTGATTCCAGATCTTGGGATTCTGACACCAGTATTGGCCAAGTTTATCGATTGATTGTATCTTCTAACATGGTCTCCGCTGAATTCCCGGAAGGTTATGACGAAGATATCGAAGAAAATCCCGAAACAGATCCTTGGGCTCAACGAATAGATACCCAATAGAAACTCCGATTCGAACAACGAGAACCTCCTACCGAAGATCAATTGGTTCAAATTGACGTAAGAAAAAATGGGTCACCTCGTCCAATATTCATCAGCAAGAACCTTCCAGAGGAAGATAAGCAAGAGTTAAATCTTCTTGTTCAAGAATACATTAATGTCTTTGCTTGGAGTTATGAAGATGTGCCAGGTTTAGATCCTAAAATTGCCACTCATAAACTGAATATTTTGCCTAATACAAAGCCAGTCAAACAGCAGTAAAGTCGATTCAAGCCAGAAATGATGGACGCAATCGATGATCAAGTCAAAAAGCTCATAGCTTGTGTCTTTATTCGAGAAGAACAACATCCAGATTGGGTAGCCAACGTTGTCCCAGTCTTGAAGAAAACTGGCAAAGTTCGAGTTTGCATCGACTTCCAGGATCTTAATGAAGCCTGTCCGAAAGAGAGTTTCCTCTCCCTATCACAGATGTCATGATTGACAACACTTACGGGTTCGAAAGGATATCCTTCATGAATGGATTCTCCGGATACAATCAGATTCGGATGAATCCTGAAGATAAAAAACACACTTCTTTCCGTACTCCTCGCGGAGTCTACTGCTATACCGTGATGCCATTTGGTCTCAAGAACGCTGGTACAACTTACCAACGAGCTATGAGTACCATCTTTCGAGATGATCTGCGCAAGACTGTCGAATGCTATGTCGACGATATTGCTGTCAAGAGCCGTCTAAAGGAAGATCACATCCAGGATTTAAGAACTATCTTCAATCTAATGCGCCAGCATCAACTTAAAATTAATCCCACCAAGTCATTCTTGGGTGTCTCTAGTGGTAACTTTCTCGGCTTCGTCATTACCTCTAAGGGTATACACGTGGACCCCGAGAAGATCAAAGCCAGTCAAGAGATACGTCCTCCGTGCAACCTAAAGAGCTACAAGGATTCCAAGGTCGACTTACGTATATCAGGAGATTTATTTCAAATATGTCTGGACGCTACAGACCATTTACCCAGTTAATGAAGAAGGGTTTATCTTTCATTTGGACTGAAGAATGTCAACGAGCATTTGATGATATAAAATAATATCTCATGAACCCACCAGTCTTGGTGCCACCAATCTCGGGCATACCATTCTTAATGTATGTCCGTGTTATAGATCATTCATTGGGTGCTTTACTTGTCCAGAAGAACAAAGAAGGCCATGAACAAGCCATCTACTATCTTAGTCGTACTATGATTGGTGCTGAACACCGTTATAGTCCGGTTGAGAAAGAATGCTTAGCTCTTATGTTCGCTGTTCAAAAGACAAGGCATTACATCATTGGACAAACTATTCATGTCATATCCCGAGTTAATCCTCTTCGGGTATTAATGAAGAAACCCAGCACATTCAATTCTCGGTTAGCTACATGGGCCATTCTGTTAGCCCAATATAACATGGTATATGTTCCATAAAAGTCTGTTAAGGGTCAAGCATTGGCGGACTTCTTAGTGGCTCATCCTATTCCAGAAACATCTAAACTTTACGATAAAATTCCAGACGAGACATTGGAATCAAATATGATCTTCGAAGAATTTCCTACTTGGCATCTATTCTTTGACGGTGCATCCAGGATCGGGCCGAATGGTGCCATTGAAGCATTTAAAAAGACTATTATCAAACTCCTTAAGAAGTTTGTATCTACTAACAAACGGAATTGGAGTGAGAAACTTGGAGAATGTTTATGGGCCTACCGTACTACGGTCCGTAATCCTACATGTTGTACTGTAAAACCCCTAAATTTCTACTATTTTTTATTATTAAAATTGGTACCGATTTAAAATTTTGTATTGTACGTCGCGTAGTCGTATTGTACGTCGCGCACGAAATTTATTTACTTGCTCGTCGAGTGCGAATATGTGCGAGCGTACATATTTTAGAAAAAAATATTTTTTATTATATTATATGCTTTTAAAATATTATATAATTATTATTCTTGCTATAAAAAGCTTTTTTATTTTTAGCAGTTATTAATCATAAATAATATTTTATTGTATACTAGGAAAAACATAATCATGTATGCATTATTAGTGCATACATATATTTGCGTAATTATTATTAGTCTACTTTAAATAAAAATATAATTTTTGAGATTTATTAATATTAATAATTTATTATTCAAAGATATTTAAATATATTAATGTAATTTTCGAAATTATTATTATTAATAATTTTGGAAAATATATTTCGAAATTATTGTGAAGATTTAAATTTTGATTTGATTCCATGGATACATTTAAAAACTAATATCTATGTTTGGAGTTTGAGTTACCTTAATTGATTTTAAAATAAAGGATAGAATTTAAATTAGATTTAAATTGGATTTGTATTGGATTTGGATTTGATTTCATTGCTTTAAATTTAATTATCTATTTTGGGTTTAAAAACTATTCCTAATCTTATCCAAATTGGGAATTCCCACATCCTATAAATAGGCAGGTACTCCTCCATAAACTTTTATCCTCCACAAATTCCTCCACAAAATTTCCACAACGTGTACGTGCCTCGTGTCAGTGTCCATCTCTTCTGTGTCAGCCGTGACGGCCTCGGGTCCGACCCCGGGTGTCTATCCAATAGGTTATTCTTTTTTTTACATATACAAATATCAATTCTCGTCCAACCACCCTGGACACAAATCCAGTATTCACCTGCCGTGTCCGACACCCCGGACACGACAGCCACCTAAAACCCTAATCCTATTCTAATGGCCATATTCCGACCCCGTCTTCTCCACCACGCCGTACTCCCCTCGGTTCTATCCCGACCACCCGCTGCCCATTGTTTCGACCACCCACTGCCCTTTGTCCGACCACCCTGTCCCTCGGCCATCACCAGAATCACCCGATCCAACCATGCTCGTCGCCACCACAGACCATCTACCACCACAACCACCGCCACACCCGACCGAACCTTTCCCCTGTCAGCACACAGCCCCAGCGTCACACCACCGACACCAACATCGATCCCCCAATCAACCCGACAAATCATCACCCTCACCACCACTGTCACCGACGCAACGCCGGCGACCAAAGAAAAATGCACAGCCAAAAAGAAAAGAAAAAGAAATTAGAAACCATCGCCTACCTCCACCCACTGCCGCCCCCGCGTAGCCGCGACCACTCGCCTCCGCGAGCAGCCTCCGCCGCCAAAACTGGCCGAGCTCCGCCCAGATCCCTTCGATCCGCCGCTGACCACCGGAAACCCACTGCCAAGACCCTCTTTTCGACCGCTGCGCCGGAGCTCACCGCTCCCCAAACCCTCGTCGCCGACCTACCTCTCTCCGCTGCCCTCTTTCTCCTCTCCACCGCCGATCGACCAGACCGGCGCAACCACCACCGATCCTCCTAACCCCGCCGCACCGCCCGATCGAAACCACTCCGACCTTCTTCCCACCGGCGCCTGACCGCCGACGAGCCACGACGGTTCGCCGCGCCCCCGCGAACCGTCGTTCCCCGCCCGGTCGCCTTGTCTGCCGCCTCCACCGACCCAAACCCCCTTCTTCCCGTCCTACTCCGGCCGCTCCCCACTTCCGACTCTGCGTCGCCCCCGCGTGCGCCGCCGGCGTCGCCACCAGCTCCGCCGTCCCTCTCACTCACTCCGATCTCCTCTCTCCTCTCTCTCTCCCTCGTTCCCTTTCTCATTTTTTTTCTCGTTTTGATCTCATCTCTCCTCACAGAGAAGAGAACCTGAGTTTAAAGTAATTCTTATTTTTATTTTTTATTTTTATTTTATTTTTCCTTTTCTTTTTTTTTCATTTTTGGTGTTAACTGAGGATTTTTATTATTAATATTGTTATTAATATTAATATTATTATTTTGTTATTTGATTGTTTGTTTTAGGTTCTTTGTTTCCCTTGCTATTATTAATATTTAATTAATTGATATTATTTTATTAGTATATTTTATCAACCAATTATTTTAAAATAAACCTATAAATATTTATTCGTAACATGATTTTTATATGGCTTAGAAGTTCCAAACTGGCTTAGAAGTTTAAATATATTATAAAATATATTGTTATGCATATTTGTAATTTAAAGATAGTTCGAGCTAAGAGGTATCTTGATAAATTAAATTTTATTTTGTTTTTGCTAAAATGATTTACTAGCCATAATTATCTAAGTATTTTGACCAATAGGACATAGTTTTCATTAATATAAATAAGTAATTTCTAAACAATAACATGTCTAGTTTTATATTATGTATATTTTCAAATAAATTATAAGTACATATTCTCTCAAATTTTCTTTTGGTCATCCTCAAATCTTGTCCATAACAAATCCCCTAAATTCATGTTCCCTCGCCAATTCAAGCCTACCTTATATCCACCCTAACTAATTTGACCCTTCTGGACCCAATGGAACCGTCCGTGTCCTCGTCTGAGATCACCTTGTGTAGTGGTTGCACCGAAGTCGCAGTTTATGCCAGTTTGATTATCGCAGCACACCAGGCGTACTACCAGGCAAGATACCTTGCCATTTGTTGTTTACTTATTTTAGCTCATATTTTATGCATTATTTATTTTCTTTATGCAAAATAAACTGTGATACATGACATAACTGTTAGAACTTACTGTTCATTTATATTTCCTGCTGTGTATTATTTTTCTTACAAATTAAACCTAGATTTAAGGGACCACCTTGTGTGTTGCATTCATTGGCCTTGACACGTTGTAACACGAAGTTGTGTGTCGCATGTAGAACATAGAAGTACGTGATTGGCTGGCCACCAGTACGTACAAGCCGTGCGATAGGAATAACCGCTAATAGAGGTTGCATGCTAGTTTGACTTAGCGGTTATAGAGGTTAATATTGTGGATACAACATAATAGGCATTGGGCAGGGAGGACAATTTCTTAGCATATGGGCTTCGACACACTTCCCTTGTGACCCGGACTCTCCGCTAGAGATACAGGGTTGATGACCCATGATTACTGACGGCCACTGACGATTCTGCGGAACGTCATGCTCTTACTGATGGGGCCTCTGGTGCCCAAGGGGGGACTATGCCGATCCTATTCAGCCAGGGTCCATGCGTAGGAAGGATTGTTCTTAACTACATTTCACTTAGAACGGTAGGCTACCCTATCCGTTAGGTACGAGTACTTTTAGTTTGGATACTTGTATCTGACCGTGGCTTGGAACAATAACTTGTCACGAATTAGTTCGTCACATCT
Source organism: Iris pallida (assembly GCA_029216955.1). Lineage (NCBI taxonomy): Eukaryota > Viridiplantae > Streptophyta > Magnoliopsida > Asparagales > Iridaceae > Iris > Iris pallida. Next base: position 11,125,494 of record JANAVB010022800.1, read on the forward strand.
TGTCCTTGTTTGGTTGTAGGTGTGACTTACTACTTCGATGAGAAGGTATTGAACCTTGTTGGGGTCCGGATACCATATTGGATACATGGCATGGAAAGATACATCACCGTGAATTAGTTTACCATCTTCTGCCCTTGTTTGGTTGGGGGGATGGTACGCTTGTTTAGTAGGTGCGTATTGGACCATGTTATAATTCGATTTACTTATTTATTTGAGCAATATTTATTCAGTTTATATGGCATGCTATTATGTGTCTTGTTACGTCCCTCTGAGGACCTGGTTATCTTCCCAGGTGTGTGCTATTGTCTTTCGCAGGTGTTCTAGCTCTAGCCGTATTCTTCGCTATTTTTTCGAGGATGATTGCATTTAGATCGTCTTCGTTTCGCTCGCCACTCATTTCATTTTCTATGTATTTTTTTTTATTTTGTTGGTAGTGGATTTGTCTCCGCCCAACATATTGTATCACGACAAATTCATTCTCATTATATGATATTTTTATTCATTTATCTTGTGTGGATGAGATTAGTTATGGTTCTACTGTATTTTACAGCTTATGTATTTATACGAGGCTTCCATATAATGGAGTATACTTCGTATGAATACAGCTGGCATGTCTACGTTCCTAGTCCTACGTATTTTGGGACTGGGGCGTTACATATTTTTGTGGTAGCCCATGCAGGTCTAGATAAATTGTTTGGTTACTTTACCGTACCAAGCAAGCCTGCGTATAGGATTAGAAGTCTAGGATCTCATCCACATACTTGACCTCTTTCCTTGATTTTATCTATCGTTTGACTCATCAATTGCATCTTGCTTATTTCCTTCCATCCCTATTCTTATCTTCCCTTCGTGCTTACTAGAGATTGACCCTACTAGTTAGTTGTCCCAAAACACCATTAGTTTAATTCTTTAAGTTGGGTAGAATACCTTATGAACTAGCAACCCCTTTGACCTAGTGACCTATATTAGCAAACTTACTTACATCCTAGAATCTAGAGGAAATTTAACCCATTTGGTCAACCAATCCCTGGTCAATAAAACCATAGAATAATGATATAGGAATAAACAAGACTTAGATCCTTATGACTCTTAGACTATAAATATTGGTTCTTATTTCATCTACCCTCGTGCCTATGATTTACTACCTAGACTAATGATGCTAATATAGCCTAGTATTTGTAAGCTAATTCTTTATCGAGCTTGATCAAGGCATATGATATTGAGCGGTCGCTCACTAACATATTGTCTAATCAGAACTGGTGCATGATGGTCTGATCAACCGAGTGCACTTTGGTTCGCTTTTATCCATCATTCTTCGTGGATGGTAACATAGCTAAACTTGTCCTCTAGAATTCCATCCACGAGTGCCTTGACAATTCCTTTGAAATTTTTCGATCGTCTTTGAATCACGTATTCGTATTCGATAACGCCTCCTTCGAACTCTATATTGCTTCGCCCTCACCTATTTTAGGAGGACGAAAGCGTCATACTAGAACTTCCTCTAACCTTTCCATCGGCTATGACCATTCTCACTCGATGTTGCTATATCTTCATCCTAAACTACTCGGCCCTATCAAGACCCTCTAATCGCTTAATTAAAGCGAATCTATTTCGTTCTCTAAATCGTGACCCTCATTCATTACCCGTGACTATACCGTATTGTTTTTCTACGATCTAGATCGCGATTTCTTACGACATGATTTTGTGAAAACATTGTCATCGTTGGATCCCCATTGATACCCCCCTTGTATCCTCTCACCCCCTACTAATCCTTAATTTCGAGGACGAAATTCTTTTAAGTTTGGTAGGATGTAAAACCCCTAAATTTCTACTTTTTTATTATTAAAATTGGTAACGATTTAAAATTTTGTATTGTACGTCGCGTAGTCGTATTGTACGTCGCGCACGAAATTTATTTACTTGCTCGTCGAGTGCGAATATGTACGAGCGTACATATTTTAGAAAAAAATATATTTTTTATTATATTATACGCTTTCAAAATATTATATAATTATTATTCTTGCTATAAAAAGCCTTTTTATTTTTAGCAGTTATTAATCATAAATAATATTTTATTGTATACTAGGGAAAACATAATTATGTATGCATTATTAGTGCATACATATATTTGCGTAATTATTATTAGTCTACTTTAAATAAAAATATAATTTTCGAGATTTATTAATATTAATAATTTATTATTCAAAGATATTTAAATATATTAATATAATTTTCAAAATTATTATTATTAATAATTTTGGAAAATATATTTTGAAATTATTGTGAAGATTTAAATTTTGATTTGATTCCATGGATACATTTAAAAACTAATATCTATATTTGGAGTTTGAGTTACCTTAATTAATTTTAAAATAAAGGATAGAATTTAAATTAGATTTAAATTGGATTTGTATTGGATTTGAATTTGATTTCATTGTTTTAAATTTAATTATCTATTTTGGGTTTAAAAACTATTCCTAATCTTATCTAAATTGGGAATTCCCACATCCTATAAATAGGCTGGTACTCCTCCATAAACTTTTATCCTCCACAAATTCCTCCACAAAATTTCGACAACGTGTACGTGCCTTGTGTCGGTGTCCATCTCTTCCGTGTCAGCCGTGATGGCCTCGGGTCCGACCCCGGGTGTCTATCCAATAGGTTAATCTTTTTTTACAAATACAAATATCAATTCTCGTCCAACCACCCTGGACACAAATCCAGTATTCCCCTGCCGTGTCCGACACCCCGGACACGACAGCCACATAAAACCCTAATCCTATTCTAATGGCCATATTCCGACCCCGTTTCTCCACCACGTCGTACTCCACTCGGTTCTATCCCGACCACCCGCTGCCCATTGTCCCGACCACCCACTTTCCTTTGTCCGACCACCCTGTCCCTCGGCCATCAACAGAATCACCCGATCCGACCATGCTCGCCGCCACCACAGACCATCTACCACCACAACCACCGCCACACTCGACCGAACCTTCCCCCTGTCAGCACACAGCCCTAGCGTCACACCACCGACACCAACATCGATCCCCCAATCAACCCGACAAATCATCACCCTCACCACCACTGTCACTGACGCAACGCTGGCGACCAAAGAAAAATGCACAGCCAAAAAGAAAAGAAAAAGAAATTAGAAACCATCGCCTACCTCCGCCCGCTGCCGCCCCCACGTAGCCGCGACCGCTCGCCTTCGCGAGCAGCCTCCGCCGCCAAAACTGGCCGAGCTCCGTCCAGATCCCTTCGATCCGCCGCTGACCACCGAAAACCCACCGCCAAGACCCTCTTTCCGACCGCTGCGCCGGAGCTCACCGCTCCCCAAACCCTTGTCGCCGATCTACCTCTCTCCGCCGCCCTCTTTCTCCTCTCCTCCGTCGATCGACCAGACCAGCGCAACAACCGCCGATCCTCCTAACCCCGCTGCACCGCCCGATCGAAACCACTCCGACCTCCTTCCCACCGGTGCTTGACCGTCGACGAGCCACGACGGTTCGTCGCACCCCCGCGAACCGCCGTTCCCCGTCCGACCGTCTCGTCTGCCGCCTCCGCCGACCCAAACCCCCTTTTTCTCGTCCTACTCCGGTCGCTCTCAACTTCCGACACTGCGCCGCCCCCGCGTGCGCCGTCGGCGTCGCCACCAGCTCCGCCGTCCCTCTCACTCACTCCGATCTCCTCTCTCCTCTCTCTCTCTCTCCCTCGTTCCCTTTCTCATTTTTTTTATCGTTTTGATCTCATCTCTCCTCACAGAGAAGAGAACCTGAGCTTAAAGTAATTCGTATTTTTATTTTTTATTTTTATTTTATTTTTCCTTTTCTTTTTTCATTTTTGGTGTTAACTGAGGATTTTTATTATTAATATTGTTATTAATATTAATATTATTATTTTGTTATTTGATTGTTTGTTTTAGGTTCTTTGTTTCCCTTACTATTATTAATATTTAATTAATTGATATTATTTTATTAGTATATTTTATCAACCAATTATTTTAAAATAAACCTATAAATATTTATTCGCAACATGATTTTTATATGGCTTAGAAGTTCCAAACTGGCTTAGAAGTTTAAATATATTATAAAAATATATTGTTATGCATGTTTGGTAATTTGAAGATAGTTCGAGCTAAGAGGTATCTTGATAAATTAAATTTTATTTTGTTTTTGCTAAAATGATTTACTAGCCATAATTATCTAAGTATTTTGACCAATAGGACATAGTTTTCATTAATATAAATAAGTAATTTCTAAACAATAACATGTCTAGTTTTATATTATGTATATTTTCAAATAAATTATAAGTACGTATTCTCTCAAATTTTTTTTTGGTCATCCTCAAATCTTGTCCATAACAAATCCCCTAAATTCATGTTCCCTCGCCAATTCAAGCCTACCTTATATCCACCCTAACTAATTTGACCCTTCTGGACCCAATAGAACCGTCCGTGTCCTCGTCCGAGATCATCTTGCATAGTGGTTGCACCGAAGTCACAGTTTATGCCAGTTTGATTATCGCAGCACACCAGGCGTACTACCAGGCAAGACACCTTGTCATTTGTTCTTTACTTATTTTAGCTCATATTTCATGCATTATTTATTTTCTTTATGCAAAATAAACTGTGATACATGGCATAACTGTTAGAACTTACTGTTCATTTATATTTTCTGCTGTGTATTATTTTTCTTACAAATTAAACCTAGATTTAAGGGACCACCTTGTGTGTTGCATTCATTGGCCTTGACACGTTGTAACACGAAGTTGTGTGTCGCATGTAGAACATGGAAGTACGTGATTGGCTGGCCACCAGTATGTACAAGCCGTGCGATAGGAATAACCGCTAATAGAGGTTGTATGCTAGTTTGACTTAGCAGTTATAGAGGTTAATGTTGTAGATACAATATAATAGGCATTGGGCGGGGAGGATAATTCCTTAGCGTATGGGCTTCGACGCACTTCCCTTGTGACCCGGACTCTCCGCTGGAGATACGGGGTTGATGACCCATGATTACTGACGGCCACTGACGATTCTGCGGAACGTCATGCTCTTACTGATGGGGCCTCTGGTGCCCAAGGGGGGACTATGCCGATCCTATTCAGCCAGGGTCCATACGTAGGAAGGATTGTTCTTAACTATATTTCACTTAGAATGGTACGCTACCCTATCCGTTAGGTACGAGTACTTTTGGTTTGGGTACTTGTATCTGACCGTGGCTTGGAACAATCACTTGTCGCGAATTAGTTCGTCACATCTTGTCCTTGTTTGGTTGTAGGTGTGACTTACTACTTCGATGAGAAGGTATTGAACCTTGTTGGGGTCCGGATACCATATTGGATTCATGGAATGGAAAGATACGTCACCGTGAATTACTTTACCATCTCCTGTCCTTGTTTGGTTGGGGGGATGGTACGCTCATTCAGTAGGTGCGTATTGGACCATGTTATAATTCGATTTACTTATTTATTTGAGCAATATTTATTCAGTTTATATGGCATGCTATTATGTGTCTTGTTACGTCCCTCTAAGGACCTGGTTATCTTTCCAGGTGTGTGCAATTATCTTTCGCAGGTGTTCTAGCTCTAGCCGTGATCTTCGATATTTCTTCGAGGATGATTGCATTTGGATCGTCTTCGCTTCGCTCGCCACTCATTTCATTTTCTATGTACTTTTCCTTATTTTGTTGGTAGTGGATTTGTCTCCGCCCAACATATTGTATCAAGACAAATTCATTCTCATTATATGATATTTTTATTCATTTATCTTGTGTGGATGAGATTAGTTATGGTTCTACTGCATTTTACAGCTTATGTATTTATACCAGGCTTCCATATAATGGAGTATACTTCGTATGAATACAGCTGGCATGTTTATGTTCCTAGTCCTACGTATTTTAGGACTGGGGCGTTACATGTACACCTTTTTCTCTTGTGTATGGTTGTGAAGCAGTTCTACCTTTGGAACTTCAGATCCCATCCCTGCGGATTGCCATTGCCAACGAGCTCACTACAGAGAACAATGACCTCCTTCGACTTCAAGAATTAGAAACGCTCGACGAGAAACGGTTATTGGCTCAACAGCATATTGAGTTATATCAAGCCCGAATCTCAAAAGCTTTTAATCGCAAAGTTAAGGTCAGAGCTTTTCAGAAAGGAGAATTGGTTCTAACCGTCAGACGTCCTATGATCATGACTCATATGAGCAAGGGCAAATTCGATGCGAAGTGGAAAGGTCCATATAATGTGAGCAAAGTCTTCTCAAATGGAGCCTATCAACTTACAAAGCTGGACGGTCGAGTTGGAATGATGCCTATCAATGGCAAATTCCTTAAAAAGTACTATGTATGAATGTAAAAGGAATTTCTTGTAAATACGACAAAACAGTTCATAAATAAAATTTTATTTTTTTCATCATAAATGGTGTTACAAGATATCATGGACGAGAATCACTATCGTCCTTCTTGAAGACACGACGAGGACCACTACCGTCCTTTTCAAAAATGTAATCGGCAAAAGAGCCGAGAACATCCTTGCTCGAACCCACCAGAAATTTGCAAGCGGCCATCCTCATGGCTTCCTCCTCGTCCGTCATTCCTGGTTCAAGTAGGAAGTCCAAGATATCCCGCGTGGCTTGGGTGCAGACGAACCTTCGCCCGCTTCCGTCTGCTTTGGCTGGTTTACTTCGGCTGGAGATTCCTCCGTGATTTCTTCAACCTTCGGGACAATCTCAGCCTTCTTGAATGCATCTTCAGACGACATTTTTGTGTTGAAGAGTGAAAGTGATCATTCCATTTCAATTTCTGTTCTATTTATAGGCAAAAATTCTTAAAACATCGAAGCGACGCGTTCTTCGCAACATTCATTACATTCATTCGACGGTTTATCCGTTCATTACTTCTATCTGACGGTTTGTCCGTTCATTTCATTCATCCGACGGTTCTCCCATTCATTACATTCATTCGATAGTTCACCCGTTCATTATCTCTATCCGACGGTTCATCCGTTCATTTCATCCATTCGACGGTTCATCCGTTCATTCTATACATCCAACAGTTCATCTCGACGATTCATTTCATTTATACATTTTGACGATTCATCCGTTCATTCATATCAGCAACTTGTCTTGTATTTATTACCTCTGATTAAGTTGTCCACCGAAATAATGATATTCAACGAATTGTATTCTACCATGTCCACATTACCTCTGAGCAGATATAATGAATATAATTATTTTCTAAATTAAGAAATATATCATGTCCTGAACCTCTGAATATATTTTCTATCGCTATTATTTATATCCTTAATGGGATATGCAAAAAAATAATAGAGCCACAAAAATAATGTCTTTTCATTGAGCAAAATAAAAGGCATTACAAAAAGACATATCATAAAAGAGAAAATACAAAAATTTCCTTATTCAGCTGGAGGTGTCATCAAACTAGCTATCTGCTGCTTCAATGCTTGAAGTCGTCCTTCACGCGAATCCAACACCCGCCTTCTAGCTTCCGCCATTCCAGATTCATCATCAAAGGATGGCAAGGTCACTAGGCGGCGAGCAATTTTATCTTGATGGGAAGTGACAAACTCATTCTTCTCGTGGGTTAGAATGTCTAGTTGCTGAACGGCAGCTTCATGCTGTGTCGTCTCTTCCTCAAAAGCAAGCTGAACAATTTTCAACTCTTTCTGAAGACGAGCAAACTCTGCTTTCAGCTCAGCAACCTTCTTTTTTTTCTCCAGCAGCAGATGCTAATGTCTCCATCCGGGAATCATACTCTGAAGCCTTTGTGGCATAAGTGTCCAAAAAAGTCTGGAAAGCAGCTTTTGTGACTTTAGCTTCGCGAGTCATCCTTTCAAACTCAGTATTCACTAGGGGCTCTATCTTCCCCCGATTAAGATCTTCATAGATCTTAATTGATGCCTCCAGCTCATCCAGTATGTGTTCAAGATAGGCAGCTTGAGCTTCATCGCCTTGACTTTGGATAGCACCTATCAGATAAGTAGTTGGGGTTCTAACGGTGATGAAACCAACATTCTCTCTTTCCATTACCCTTTCTACTAAGGGTCCTAAGGAAGTGAAGAAAAGGTTGGTGAAGGAACCAACTATAAATCTGTTGGTAGCCGTTGCACCGGGTGTAGCGACTACTCCTGTGGAAGTTGAAGCAGCAGATGCTTGTACAGGTGGACGTTCGGCTTCTTGAACATGAGTTGAAATCTCTCTGGACAAAGGAGCCATGGTGGATCTAGTTGCCCCTCCCAGATGTTCCCCTGCGAAATCAAATAAACACCATCAGTTTGTTGTCATTTGCGACTATCAAAAAGGATCAAAAATAAGGGCAAGCTTACCATTGCTGGGTCTAGTGACAAGTTTGTCGTCTGTTGGCACAGGTTGCAGCCTAGCAGAGGTAGCTTCAGACATTACTGCCTGACTACTTCCTGCTTCGGAGCCGCCTAAAAAATGTCGGCTGCTGCTAGCTATCGCTGTTGTTGGCACTATATCAGTGCATACTGGAGGAATTGGAGAAGATTGAATTTTTGCATAAATGAAAGTTAAGATGTCAGTCATTTAATCTATAAAAGAAGATTATCAATATCAGCCAATACCTCTTGGATCAGTGACAGTAGCTTCCTCCGGTGCTATGTCATTAACAGCATTCTTTTCTTGGGATGCATGAGCATCAGCATCCTCTTCCGGATTTGGAGTATCATCAACAGTCTCTGTTGATGTTTCTTCATCATCCGTACTTTCTTCTCGGGCTTCCTCGCTATCACTTGCGGCGACCGGATCTATATCATCATAAAAACCGAAGTCACAGCATTCTAGAGCCTCAATCATTAATTTGTCTTCTTCAGCACAAAGTGATCTTGGAGAAGCTGGAAGATGGGCAGTTTCTGGTGCAAGTGTAGGAGATCGCAATACGTCGAGAGACGTTTCTGACTCGTTGATTGGAATCAGAGTTGCAGTCGCCTCTCTTGTTTTTGCAGCTTCATCCTTTGTCTTCGCGATCTTCTCTCTTGTCTCTACAACCTCGACCCTCTTCTCTGCACTGGAAGATTCCTGTCTGGGCTCAGAGACAGGTGTAGGAGACGGCATCATAACTCCTGCGACCGCACTTGTCAGGACCGATGCCAGGATAGGTCTTGGAGGAGTGACTACTTTTTTTCCTTTTGAAGACTATTTTCTTTCTATGTAGAGGTCTCTCCGGGCTCTCTACGTCTATAGCATGTTCTCGTCTTTGAATGGAGGTCGGGATCGTCGCCTCTTCTCTCTGAATTGACTCAGCCTGTTGCCGAGATTGCGACCGGGTAGTGACCCTTTCCGATGATTCAAAAACAATCTTATTCTTAGAGATTGGAGAAGAAGGTTCTTCGGCCTTCCTCTTCTTCTCCTTGGCTGGAGATCTTACAACTTTTAGGGAGACGTACAGCGGCTCGTAGACTTCTTCAGGGAAGTTAGCTTCTCTCGAAGCATCTAATGGTGCATCGGCCGGCTCATGCTCCGCATCATTACCAGAAAGCACCAGAACAGGTGCTTCTTTCTTAAATCGAGTCACAGTTGCGAAGCTGTCTGCCAGATTGAAGTTTTCGACAAAAGTGTTTGCAGATGTATAGAAGATCGAGTACGTATACAGCATACGAAGACCTCGATCATTTCTGGTCGGCATCGAGAACGTCGTCCTTGTGTCTCGAGCATTGTAATATGCCCAAGCCCGGGCTCCATCAATTAAAAACCCTTTTCCTTGTAGGCATGTGATAACATTACCTACATAGAACTGGTCATAACCGAATTGGTGCGCAAAACGGCTGGGAAGATAAGGCTCGAGATAGCATTCATCCTCGAACCGGTATACCAGGTGTGACGGCCGAATTATCCTCAGCCAATCAAAAGCTGTGTGGCACAAAGGCTGCATCCTCCCAGAGTCCACAAGGTTTATAGACATATGCTCATAACCGACCGGAGGGGTAACGCAGTAGAAGCTCCATCCTCTACCGAGATTCGGTACGCGTCAGCAATCTCTCAAAGTGGTGTAAATCCACTTGCATCCAGAAAATCTTCTCAAGAAGCTGCCACCCACTGCCTCCATATCCAGATTCATTAATGAAGGATGGTGTAGAAGCAGCCATCCGAACAAGTATATGTTTAATAATTCCAGCCGGGGGAAGTGTCCTTTCTCGTCTTTTCCTTTAATCATTGAATCGACGAAGAGGCGAAGGCCAGCATTCACCCTGCATGTCATTGCTGACAGCAGATCCAACCGGTAGCCGAAGACCAGACGGACAGCAGCAAAAAGTACACCGTGGTGAAAGCGGTCGACTGCACTATCCCCAGGGACGACATATTATCGAAGCCAGTAAGTGAGGAAACCCGCCAACTGGGCCTCCTTCGACATGGGCCTATAGCCCATCCTCATGTAACTCTCAATGATGTCGTCTTTCTTAAGAGGGGGATAGTGAAGATCATCCTCGATCTTGATATCTATATCTCCATGTGTCTCCATCAGCCCTATCACTTCACTATTGCTGAGTGGTCGAAAAAAGTTAGGATTGCAGTTTTCATGCTCTTTGGTCTTCTTCTCAATGACGTGGTTGAGGAAGAGATATGGCAACCATTTGGTGGAGTAGCAGGTGCCAGCTGTGCCACTCTTGTAATATAGAGAGCAAATCTTGTAGTGGCAGAGGAGTTCTTCAAAGACAGCTACCATATCAGCATTCTTCTGACGCAGTTTGTCCAATTCATAGTTTGTTGGGACAAACTCTTTATAGGGGATATCCCTTATTAGTAGGCTGGAGATGTACTTCATCTCGTACAAAGCTAACCCGATCTCTCCGCGGGGCGTCATGAACGTCCCGGTTCTATAGTTGTATCTCTCGGCCAACGCAAGGAATAGATGAGGATTGGAAGGAAAGCCATAAACAGTGGCATACACTGCTTGGTATAGATTAATCTCCTTAAGCCGCTCTTCAAATTAGACCAATATCCAATTGGATATACAGATCCATCTTTTATTATCCGGATTTACGAGGCCTGTCAGCCGCAACTCCTGATCCGGATACCTTCCTTCTACCTTTGCAAACTCATTTGTGAATATCGGAGTTCTCACTGGTAGCAACAAGGAAGAATCTTCTGGTAGGATACAGCCAGGCTTTAGTCCTCTAAGCAAAAAGCTTTGGTGCTCAGAGGAACTGTAGAATATATCCTTGTTGTCAGATCCCTTCTTGACACAGATGTTCCCTGTTCGGGCTTGCTGAAGTGGAGTTATATCCCATTCCATTCTTCTCGGATAGCTTGTAAAAGCATATCGAGATAGAGGAAGGCATCTAGAGATCTCCGGCAGAAGGATTGTCTTCTCGCCCCTCTAGATAAGTCTCTGTTCCATTCGAGGTCTTGGCTTAGAGTTCTTGTCAAAGGCCTCACCAAACAAGAACAACGGCTTCTTATGAGTAACTGTGTCAGCAGTCTGAAAAGGCTGCCCGTTTATCAGACACAGCAAAGTCTCATTGTCCTGTGCAATCAATACGGCTTGCCGAGATGACGGTAAGGCATACTGAGGGAATGTCACATGAGATAGATCTTCTTTATATTCAGGTTCAGCCAAGGATCCTGCAAAGACCTCATAGTTGGGGTCTTCCCTGAGGTTAACTGCATCAAATAAAGAAACAAGGATCAGTACATACAAAAGCAAAATTCTACAAAAGTTCATCAATATGCGCAAGTTGTCAGATTGCGCAAACACAGTCAGCCTGCACAAGTTATCAGATTGTGCCAGCACAGTTGTCACTACCACATTTCTAGTTTGAGGGTATTTTTGTCATTTTTGGGGTTATTTGATTTTATTATAATTTATTTGAATTTATGGGAATTTTTAGGATTTATTTTGGAATTATTTGAATGATGGTTGACTATGTTGACTTTGACTAGCATTGACCTTGGTAGACTAACCTAGAAGCTAACCCTAGTTGTGTTGGACTTGGTTAGGTCATGCAACCCTAGTTAGACTAGAGTTGACCTATGGTTTAGTCATTTAACTCAAGTTAGAATAGATAAGTCATAAGCCATGACTTATGGTTGAACCATTAATCAACAACTTGGCACATAGGAGCCCAAAGCCCAACCCACTAGCTAACCCTAACCCTAATCCTTAGTTGGCCGGCCACCACACCTACATAGGGATTCCCACCCTATAAATATCCTCTTCCATTAGGGCTAGCCTCTTTAGGAAAGTCTCATTTGGAAAGAGAGGTATGTACAACTTCTTTAATTCATAGAAATTCCAAATAAATTCCTTTTAATCCAAACAAATTACAATAGGTTCTAATTAGCGTTTTCTAGCTGTTGGTATATGTTAATCTCAGTTTCATAGCAATTTGGAGAAGTTGGGTAGCTTTTGAGGATCCCCTTTTGAGGAGCTTTTTGTGTTGAAGAACACACATAGGTATATTTCTATTCTACCATTAAAATTAGGTTTTTCTTGCATAAATATCTAGCCCTAGGTGTCCTGGTCCTGTAGGAATAGAGTATGTGAAATTTTGTGTCCTGTACGTGTTCGTATCGGACACGTATCAGTGTTGAGCGCATGTGTTCGATGAAATGCCCCAAAGGGCATTTCGATCGAGTTTTCGATAAGTGTTTGAATGGAAAATTGTATTTTTGTGTTTGTAGGAGCGTAAAAAGTGCTTCATAAGAATCAGTCAAAGAGATGGATCATTCCATTCAAATTGATCCACTTTACGCCAAAGAGAAGCTAATCACTTTACGCCTGAAGCAGGCTAATCGTTTTACGCCCGGGTCAAAGCTAATGGTTTTTACGCCTAAGACAGGCTAGCCACTTTTATGCTGGACAAAGCTGTCAAGTCTTGAATTTAATGCAAAGTCTGACATGAAGATTTAATGATGGCATATATCACAAAATTCGAAGGGATTTGTTTTACACAGAGACCAATTTGTCGTTTAGTATGTGGACTGAGCTATTTTACGCTTACAGTATGGCTTCTTTTACGCACGGAGACTATACGCGTTTTTACGCTCAAAGGTTGACGTGTGCGTAAGGTTTATTTGGGCTACTTTTACGCTCAAGGTTATTTAACAACCACTTTACGTGGAAAGTCCATATCAGGGCTATTGTACGCCTAGTCTACTACTTTACGCTCAGGGTATATTTGGGTTATTTTTACGCCCTATCCCAATTCAGAACGTGGTTTGCCTACATGGCTTTCATGCCACACATCTCGAAGAACGTGTATACGTGCATCCTATTCTTATTGAAATGATGGGACACGTGTCAACATATGCAGAGGATGACTCCAATCATGGGTGGCAGTTGTTAGCGTAAAGACGAAACTTTTGCTGAGTTTTTACGCACAAGAAGCCAAGTCTATAAATAGACTAATTTTTCTCATAAAACAGACACACAGAGAGAGGAGAGAAGACATAGAGATCAGAGCCCAGAGACTTTGATTTTTCGGAGCATTCTTCTTCAACTTTTCTTCCAGAACAGAGTGAAGCAAAGCAGGAAAGCATTCGGCCTCGCCATCAGTGCCCAAGTGCGTCGATACCTTTCTGGTGACTTAGTTCTTCCGGCTGTTCATCTTCTAGCAGTGATCCTCATCATCATCGTATGGTCCAAGGAACAAAGTGATTATTTACAGATCAGACTTCCATAGCAATACTTCCCAGAATCAAATTTGTACTTCTTGTACTTTTTCTCGTTTTATTTTCAAAATCCGATTTCCAAGCATTTTGTTAAGTGAAACAAAAATGGCGACTCTGCTGGGGACGACCTTCTCCTCTGACGAGAAGGCAATTGCTCAATACGATGATGTGTCGATTGGATCGACAAAGAAGACTCTGGTTGTACACTTCGACCAGACTGCTTATGAAGAAATGCTCCAAACTGGGGGTGGTTCTCGTTGCTCCAATATTCAAAAATCTCGCAAAGCACGAAAAGTTTGGATTGCCAAATCCAAAATAGATTCTGATCTCTCTGTTGCTTCTGAAGGCAAGGGAATTCTTCCCACTCCTGTCGTAAGGGCTCCCGTTCGTAACGAGGCAGTCCTTACTTCAGCGTTGCACTCTAAGTGTGGCAAGTTATCTCCCGTCTGTGACCGTAAAGATAATCAGGTTTTACGCCCAGTGGGTAAAAACCAAATTTTACGCTCAGTGCATAAGAACGAGTCTCCCATTTGTAATGAGGCAGACTCTAATGCTTGTGCTTCTACGTGTAAAAATAAGTCTCCCGTCTGTGACGTGGTAGACACACAAAAATTACGCTCTTCACATAAAAGAAAATCTCCCGTCTGTGACGTGGTAGATAATCAATTTTTACGCTCTACGCGTAAAGGTAAGTCTCCTGTCTGTGATAGTGTAGATAAAATTCGCAACGATATTTTTACATCTAATGTGAATGCACCTAAATGCATACAGCATAAAAACGTTGTTGGTAAAGCTTCAGTTCTACACCAACAACCTTCTCATACTGCTCTACGTAAAGTACCAAACCTACAAATCACACGCAATAAAAATGGAGTCCTTCGTGCTCAAAAATCTCAAGATTTGCGTACACAACTCCAAAAGCGTAGAAATGTACAGTTTGGTTCTGCAAATGCAGCCAGTAATCTTCTTTATACACAAGGGACTAAACGTTTTGCTACCCCAAATGTAATAAAGAAGACCACTCCTTCTACTCCTACTGATTTACGTGAATTGCTAATGCAAAAGCGTAAAAATAGACAATCTTCCGTAACACTCTCCCAAGAAAATCATCACTGTGAGTGTCACCAGATTGTGATCAAATGTTGTTGCTCGACTTCCAGATGGTCATTTTTTGATCGATTGAATTTTAATGCGCCCAAACAACAAGCTGATGAGGTGTCATATGCATCAGTCAACATGGCATCTCACACCAATAGAGGACGACGTCCTAGACGGAACACGTTCCAAACCCCAGGTCAACAACAATTCAATATACTTCTTGATTCTTTTGAAGGAGTATATCAGAATACTCGATCAAGAAGACAAAGACAATTGCAGACTTCTGATTCTGAAGCTGGGGGTACTCAATCTCTTGAGTCCGAAACTGATAACGTTGATTCATACTTCTATACTAATCCTTCTGTATCTTCAAGAGAGGTTGAATCCTACGCTATTGGAGACGAACCAGAGACGTCATCTGTTAATACAGAATAACATCTCACTGCCATTGAGCAATCATTGAAAGACATGCTTAACATGATGCAAAACATGCACCAGATAATAACGGCTCGGCAAACTGTTAAACCAGCAATTGTAAAACCGGTTCAGGCAGCAGCACCAATTCAAGATAGCCAAGGGGTTGATATACCTTTAAATATCCAAGAGCCTGCTGTTAACCAAAATTATGTATCTCTAGATCCTATCATTCCAGAAGATGTACCATCTCCGTTGGGGATTACGGTACAACCAACAACTTTTCAATCAAATGTGCTTCCACAAACCAGCGAAGCCATTCAAGCAATGCGTGAGCTCAAAGCACAGTTTGAAGTTTTGAAGCAAAAGGACCAACTCCAGAGGTTAGGGATTAAGCAACCTTATCCTCCTCATTGGAATGATGTACCCTTTCCACCGAAATTCAAGCCACAGTCAATGGTATTGTTTGATGGAAAGGCTTCTCCTAGTTAGTATATCAATTACTTTGATATTATGACTGTATATTTGCAGAAAAATGATGCTCTTCTCACTAGAGTATTCATTGGATGCTTGACGGGTTCAGCTTACGACTGGTATCGTAGTTTACCCGACAATTGCATTTCGTCTTTTGACGAATTTAAGGCAATGTTTCTCTCCTATTTTTATGAAGGAGGTATGGACATGAACATGTCCTCCTTAATAGAAATCAAGCAAAAGGAGAAAGAAGATACTCGGACGTTCATTGAACATTTCCGACAGGTGACTTTAAAGATGCCCCCGGGTATGCCAGATTCAGCGCTGATTGATACATGTAAGATGAATCTGCGACCATCCATCGCTATCTTCACGGGTTTCCAATTCACAGATTGGGCTTCATTTATCATAGCAGCAGTTTCTGCCGAGACCAATGGTAGGTTGGCTCATGAACATGGGATAATTTTTGCCTCTGAGGATAAAGGACAGAAAAGTAATCCTGGTAATAATTCCGACAATCGTAATATTAAAGGAAAAGACACTCTTATGGTCAATCTTTCCAAGAATAAAATGACGCCGAATAATCAGGAATCTTCCAGGCCAAAAAAAGAATACTCTTTTGACGAAAGTGATATCCCAGGGATATTTCAATGTCTGATGAAGAGTAGCAAACTTCAGATTCCGGAGCCAAAGAGGCCCAATGAGGTAAATCTGACTGACAATCCTAAATATTGTATCTATCATAGATACATTAATCATCCTACCAGTGCTTGCTATATTTTGAAGAAGAAAATCCAAGAGCTGATAAATGGTGGTGCTATTACTTTAACCAATGATGACCACACGGTTACAACCAATATGGTTTCTCTTCAATTTGGAGATTTTCCTCCACAATAAGTACCAGATGGAATTGTCCCAATTCCGAAGGCGACGATGAAGATTTTGAATATCCCGCCTGCCTGGGAAGATTATGAAGGATTGTTGCCTCTTACATTAAAGAATTACGAAATTATGTGGGTACATCCTGACTTAGTACCTGAAATGAAAGATGAAGGTAAAACTTCAAAATCCAAAAAAGATAATAAAGTCAAAACTTGCAACATGATTTCTTATGTTATTCCAGATCCTGATGATTTGGATCATCTATGGGGTGGCATTCCTTTGGAAGATAGACTGAGAGGATTGAACATATGTCCTCCAAGTCTGGCTCCTCCTGCCAAGCTCAAGCTTACTCATCAGCAGTGGCTAGCCATGAATAGTGTTCCCTTATACAGGGCACAACAAGTCTTCGCTGCTTATGAAAGGGCTCCTACAGGGATTTTTCCTCGTATCCCGAGTCCTTCTCCTCCCGTAGCTACAGAGACGGTTATTCCTTATTCTCCTGTAGTCACAGAGATCTCTTCTTCTTCCTCTATGGAATCACCTGTTGAAAGTCTACTACCTACTCACTTGTACAGTCAGCAATCTATCCTTCTCATGAAGAAGATGGGTTATGACTTTCAAAAGACAGAAGGTTTGAATTATGATAAAGGAATACGACTTCCTTTACAAATTCAAAGTCAAAAATCCACTTTTGGATTGGGTTCTGAGGTTCCTCATAAGAAGAATGCTAAGGAAAGGAAGATTAAATCCTACAATATGGTACTTCCTTCTTCTGAGTCTGAAGAAAAAACTTTTGCTGGTACAAGATCTGGAAAAGAGTACCACAAAGATTATGAGGGATCCTCCAAGGAAGCTGAGAATGTTGAAACACCATCAACTCAACCATCTCCTGCTCCTACTGTGGTTGAAAAGGGAAAACAGAAAGCGGTACGTTTCGATGTCCCGTTGAAGTCTACTTCCAGTCATGGGGTAGTGATAAAATCCTATAAATTTGATATTCTAGCCCAGTTAGCTAATACTCCGGCTAGATTATCTATCTTCGAGTTGCTTCGCCTTTCTAAAGAAAGTCGCAAAACTTTGAGTGAAGCTTTGCTGCAAGCTGATTCCTGCTTAGCTCAACTCAAAACTCCTGACAATATACCAGTATCATGCCCACAATGTCATAGTGTGATGGAAGCAATTCCCAACATCACCTTCACACAAGAAGATATGTTGTTGAAGCATAACAAGCATGATAGGCCTTTGTGTTACACTGGGTATATTGAATCCATTAAAGTTGACAGAATTTACATTGATCCTGGGTCTTCCATTATTATAATTCTTCAAAGTATGCTAAGACCATTGAGGATTCCTACTAGTGATCTGACTTACACTAGTACCAGAATAGTTGGTTTCAACTCTGGAAAGAGCAAACCACTGGGAAAGATTCGTCTGAAGATTCAGATTGGTGATCTTCGAATTATGGCAACATTTTATGTTATTAACTCAGACGTATCCTACAATATTCTTCTTGGAAGACCATGGTTACATGAGCAAAACATCGTGCCTTCGACTCTCCACCAATGCTTCAAGTATGTGGATCCCCAAGGGGTTGTGAAGACTAAGTTTGCTGATATCAATCCTTTCAAGGGTGTCGAAGCCTATTTTTCTGACTCAAGGCTTTACAAACAAGAGCATATGAAAGAGATATCAGATATGGCTGAAGATCAATCATCTGCTGAAGATCAGTCTATTAACGAAGATCCGCCAGAAGAGCAACCTTTGAATATCAAAGTCAAAGGGCGAATCCAACCCCAACCTATCAACAATCAACCTTTGATGATCAAGGTTAAAAGAAGAACTCAAGATTCATCTGAGGAATCAGTGAATGTTCCTGTTAAAAGCCAAGTTTAACCTCTTGTGATCAGAGTCAAAGGGCGTACATTTCGTACGAATGATCCAGAACCTCCTTTGATTGTCAATCTTGGCAAATCTACGCAGAAGACAGATGATAGTCCACTAGTGATTAATCCAAAGCGTAGCAGTCAAATTGTAAATGATGTAAATATTGATCATTCTGTACTTTTTGATATCAATAAAGATTTCCTTTTCGAGTATATGGCTGTCAAGTTTATCGAAAGAATGACTTTATCTTCTGATAATCAAAGTCATCAATATAAAGACGACATAGACACAGAGGAAACCTTATACATTGACAATAAAGAAAATTCTTTTCCTCCTCATGTCGATGTTGGACCTTATGCTCAAAGGTTTCTAACATCTTCTCCCTATCTTCTTCCTGTAGCCGCTTCATCGCAAGCTTGTGTAACTTATAGACGTCATAAAGAATCTTATTTCGTGGTTCCGTCTGATAAGAAAAACAAGCGCCAAATTATTTTTGGCTTGGCTAGAAATATCCCTGTTGCTCAGACAGATGATTCGAGAGATAAAGATAAAAGAAGAATCTGAATTGACAGATATAGTCAACAATCTCTCAAGATTATCCAGAACATGGAATATGATTTAAAGACTATGCAAGGTCTCAATCAAGGCAAAGGTAGACGACTACCATTATGTGGTGATCCGTTTTACCAGAAAACTTATCATAGATTGGGATATGATCCGTCCCATATGTTTAATGACGATATACAAGAAGAATTCTCTTCTAGCTCTTCACAATCATCAGATTTAGAAGAAGTCCAATTCATCGAATCCGATATTTCTTACTCCACGTGTATTAAAGGAGACTATTATGATGAATCTGAGCAAATATTTTCAGTTTACATGGTTCAAATTGATGGTGAATTCGAGCCATTTGAGAATGATCCTTGGGCCATTTTGGTTCATTCATTCTTTCATCAATATTGACATAAATCCTCAATGACATCTATCCTCTTAATCCCCAGCTACCAAGGTTTGGTTAAGCTGATTACTCGTCTCTTCGGAGAGAAATTTTGATCTTCTATCTTACCAGTTGATTAAAAAATTAGATTTATTATTTATCATGTTCTCAAGACCTCTGGATAAATGTTAAATCTACTTGCTTTTCCTATCTATCATGTTTCTTCGAGCTCTGCATAGATATTAATCTACTTTTCTTTGAGTTCTTACATACTATCATGTCCATATTACCTCTGATAGTATTGCATACTCTAAAACAGAAAGTAAGATTTTGATTATCTATCATGTCCATATTACCTCTTGATAGATACAAACTATTGAGTTGAAAAGACTTGTCATGTTCATATAACCGCTGATAAGTATTTTCTGCCTCATACCTATTGTTTATTTTAAATAAATGATAGGATCACAAAATAAATATGTCATTCATTCCTTGTGAAAACATTACAAAAATGAATGAGATAAAAGATGACAAGGAGTTCTTCTAAGGTGGAGTAGAAACATCTTGAAGTAACTTCTGTAGTTCTTCTAGTCGCTTGTCACGAGAACTCACAACCTTTTTAGTAGCTTCAGCACGTCGAGCTTCAGGAGTACAAATATGAGAAAGTCTAGCGAAGCTGATTATCAGATTGTCCTTGGCTTTATCAAGGGTTCTGATAGTTGATTCAGCCCCGAAGGCTTGTTCTTCTAAAATGGAGCTCTGAGTGAGGTGCAGATTTCGAGCGTCGATCATCTTTTCTCTTTCAGCCTTCAAGCGAGCTAACTCAGCCTCAACTTCACGGATCTTATCATTTTTATTCTGAATATCTATGTTCAAAGCATCGTAAGCTACTCTGTGACCATGCAGTGCGGGCTTTATTCCAGCCAAAAAAGCTTTCTCTTTGGCAACTTTTAGACTATGTTCATGAAGAGCTTTATTATATGTGGTCTTCTGAGTAAGATAATCAGCCGTTAAGGCGTCATATTCCTCCTGGATGAGACTTTCAACAGTCTCACTTGATAGCTTGAGGTATTCGTTGATCGGCTGTTCAAGGCCCTCTACAATTTTCTCCAATGCTGCAGCTCTCCCAGCGTCATCGAACATAGCAACATTCCTGATGGTCAGAGCCATCGCTGCCTTTAAAATCTCGTAACTGAGGCCCTTATTCAGGACCATTTTTATTAGGGTTGCTAGAGTTTTGTAAAAGGTCTCAGTATGAATCTCAACTAGGAGATTCATCTCTACGCTGGAGCTTGGTGTGGCAGCAATATCTAATAGATCTCTTCTTTGGAGACCAGAAACAGATGTTGTTGGTATGATAGTAGGATGAGACGAAGTCGTTGCTGTTACTGCTGGCATGGCCAATTGATCCCTAGGAGCTTCAGGGATTATATCTCCAACATCAACAGATACCATTGGTGTAACAACAGGCTGAGATGGAATTGTTGTTACTGCTGCCACAGCCAATTGATTCCCAAGAGCTTCGGGAGCAATGTCTTCAATATTTGTTACTCTAGCCGTTTCTGGAGTTCTGGTGGCGGTAATATCGGTAGATGTGGTGACAATTGCGGGAGCCGGTTCAGGTTCTGGCATTGGCTCATCAGAAACTGGTACTGAATCAGTAGCAATAATAGAAGATGTCATTATAGCTTCCCCAGTTTCAGTTGGTGATTTAAGAATGCTTTCAGCATTTTTTTCAATTGTTTGCTCCGCAGGATTTTCCATTGCTTCAATTACACTAAAATTTTCTACAGCTGCTTCTTTATTCAAATCTGGTTCTCCTCCAGCAGCTCTATCATCACCTACGGTGAGGCCTATTGTAGTCTCTTCTTTGTGCTGGTCTTCAGCAGGAGAGGATATTTCAGGTTGTGCTTGTTGTACCTCTAATGATGGAGGATATTCTTCTTGAAGCTCCATTTTGGGTTGTCGAATTCCCTCCTCATCAGCATTTTCTTCTTTTGAAGAAGAAGTTTCATCCTCAGATTTCTCATTTTCTTCATAGATATCTTCTTCTTGAGGAGGAGGAGCCATAGGTTTTGGTGCAATGATGATATCTACAAAATGAACAAAATAAGTTAATATACAAAATCATGGTACATAATTCCGTATAGGTTTTGCATGGTACCTGGAATATGTGCGTTATGTTCAAGATATGAATCATAATCGCCATCCCAATCATCATCATCGAAGTCGAGAGCTGGCTTATCTGATGGAATACGGTCTCGGTCAACAGTAGATACAACAGTAGCATCCTCTGTAACTTGTGCCTTGGTTGGCAAAGATAAATAGAGCGAGGAGCTAAGACGTCCAGGAGACAAAAGTGTTACATCTTTCGGTGCTACTACTGGTGGAGGGGCTGAAGATCCTTCTCCTGGATGGACTGAAGAAGAACCAACAAGATGATCCTCTTCAACCAAGGTATCATCTTCTGGAGTGAGGGCTCTTGGCTTGGAAGGCCCTTTAGTGGTAGACTTCTTCTTCTTCTCCGGAGACTTCACCGGAAGAGTGGTAACCGCGCTTTGCTTCCTTTTTCGGGTTTTTCCAATAATTATTGGACCTGCTGCTATCTCCCCAGCCCCTCTGGGGATTACTTCCATAAAATCATTTATAGCGGTAACATTATCAGGCACGTCAGGAGTTATTCGGACAGGTTCTTTAACATTTCCCTACTGGGCCCATCGAAGACTTCCTGGCATGCTGTAACCATCTTCAAAAGATCGAATAGATGTGTAGAAACGAGCATATGAATGAAGGATGCGTAACTGAGTTGTACTGGTGGCTGTAGATATTTTGAATCTGGCACCAGTACAGGTAGTGCTGAAATACCGCCATGCTCGAGCACCGTCAAGCAGTTTCCCATGGTGACGGAAACTGGTAGAGGGGTTACCAACATGAAGTTGGTCATACCCAAATTGGTGAGCGAACCTACTGGGTAAGTATGGTTCGAAGGCACAATTATCTTCACTTCTATACATTAGATGCGAGGGTCTAATGTACACTAGCCATCTGAAGACAGGTATTAATAATGAAGATGTTCTTTCTACCCTGTCTTTAAATTGTGCACCAAGGCAGTCGGCCGGAACTGGTGGCCTGGTACAAAAGAAATTCCACCCGTGAGAATAATTCAATGCTGCTCGGGTGTCTACCACCGTTGTAACTCTCCATGTGGATTTGCTAAATTTTTGAAGGAAAATCCTCGCTTCATCCTCAGGGCCCAATGGCAACAAATTGCAATTGTGATGTAGCAACCAACCCATCAAATAGGTGTAGGGCAACTCCTCCCTTGGAAAATTATCTCGATGAGGAGCATTATTAATCAGCTCTTCACCGAAAGTTCGTAGACCTGCGTTTATTCGGCATACCATCGCCGACCGCAGGTTAATTCTGTGTTTGAAAACAAAACGTACCGCCGGCCACAGTACGGTTCGATGAATTCTGTCCATGGTACCGATCCCTGGCATGACCTACCTTCGTAGCCATAAGGATAAGAATCCTACCAGCAAGGCCTTCTTTGATAGTTTCTGACTACCATGTCTCAGGTAGCTCAAAGTTTCAGTCCCCGCAGGGATATCTCCTGTTTTTGTTGACAGATATTGGTCTCGAGACTTCTGCGAGGCCATTAATTCTTGAATTAAATCTGCAGGAATTATAGAGCAAGGTTTGATGGGCTGAGTCTTATCTTCTCGGAACCTGCTCTTTTCCGTCTTGGACACTCTATTTTCATAATAAAATAGGTAAGTTGTCCATTTTGTTATGTATGCCAGATGTGATCCGATTTCATACATGCTGGTGCAAATCAGATAATGGCACAAAAGTTCTTCGTAGACTTGCACCAGTTCGGGGTTCTTCTCCCGAATTTCTGCCAATTCTCGATTGGAAGGAATATATTCTTCATAGGGAAACTCGCCCATTGGTAGCTTCGAAATGAACTGCATCTCATGTAGGGCCAGACCCATCTCGCCGTGCGGAGTTGCGAAAGTTCCTGTTGAACTCATATACAACTCCAATAAAGCCAAGAACAGGTTGTCGTTCGGTGGAATACCATAACTGGTGGAAGCCACCGCTTCGTACAGACCAATCTCATCCAATTCTGTCTTAAAGTTCTTCATGACCCAATTACTGATCTGGATCCAATTGCTACTGTAAGGGGTTAACCATCCTGTTAACCTAGGATTGGTCTGAGGATATAAGACTCCTTCTCTTAGGAACTTATTTATAAACATGGGAATCTGTGCGGGTTGGATAAGAGATGAGTCCTCACTCGGTGTAAACCCGGGCATCAGACCAGAAAATGGAATGACACCCCCACAGAGAGTGCTGATATGGTAACCCATGTCGTTTGCTCTCTCTTGTCTGAAGATGATCATGCCCGGTCTACCATAGCTACTGGGAGTTAAATTCCACAACATTTGACGGTGATGGCTAGCATGGACGAAAGCAGATAGAGGATAATCTCTGTCCATGTCAGGGAGATACATCATCATTTCTCCAGATCTAAATATCCAAGCCTCATTTTTAGGGTGAGTCTGTGATTTGTAATTTATAGCATCTCCAAACAAGAAAGCTGGCTTCAGGAATTGTTGATTGTCCAGTGATACCAGTACTTCCCCGTCGATCATGGATAACAACATCCTGTCTCCTTGAACATATATCAGTTGTGCCCTCTCTATAGGGTAATCAGGGTTCGATTGAGGAAATTGGACATGAATCTTCCAGATAGTTCGAGCCCACCATGCCCGCTGATGAGCCAAAAATTTCCTCAAGTGGATGAGCTTGCAAATCTACTGATAAAAGACAAAAGAAAAAAGGGAGAGATCAAATTAGTTTGAAGTTTTATGAGTAAAGACATTTATGTTTACTAAAGTTCATGAAGTCTTTGTTTTATAAAGTCTCTTAATGGTTGATTAACTTTTACGCCACCATATGTTGATATGAGCGTAATGTGTCTTTTTACGCTCGCATGAATGAACATGGGCGTAGTTAAGTTTTTTACGCTAGCACCTTAGTTGTGGGCGTAGTTCAAGTTTTACGCTGGCATGTATAACGTGGGCGTATCTCTTAACTTTTACGCTGACACGTATAACGTGGGCGTTACGCTAAACGTACAACGTGGGCGTATTTTGTTATTTCAATTTTTACGGTAACACGCATGACGTGGGCATAAAAAACTGAATGTTCGGGTTATCTCCTTCGTCCCCGTCAAGTTTTTCCAGCCAAAGAATAGGGTTTTACCCATCATAGGCGGAGCTACGGCTGGGTTAGGCTGTCGGGGTGATGTTGATGTCCGGACGGGGGTTTTCACATGATCGGCCGATGATGAATCGACGGCAGGTTTCTTCCCCTTGTTGCTAGAGGTGGATGATTTCTTGGGAGCCATCAGATCAAAGTGAGGTTTCGAAGAAGGAGAAGGCAAAGGAATTCGGGATTGCAAGAAGATGAGTAAAAGTATTTTCTCTCTCTAAAAAGATCTATTTATAGAGAAATTCAAACTGGTTTAAATTCCCTAAAATTACGCCAACTGTTGGATATCCCCACTTTTACGCGGATGACTGTTGAGTATCCCGAACTTTACGCTGATTGGTCAAATCTCGACTTTTACGCTTCTGTTCAAAGTGTTTCAAATTTTGAGGATATTTGAAAACTTTGAAGGGGGTCTTGTAGGAGCGTAAAAAGTGCTTCATAAGAATGAGTCAAAGAGATGGATCATTCCATTCAAATTGATCCACTTTACGCCAAAGAGAAGCTAATCACTTTACGCCTGAAGCAGGCTAATCGTTTTACGCCCGGATCAAAGCTAATGGTTTTTACGCCTAAGACAGGCTAGCCACTTTTACGCTGGAGAAAGCTGTCAAGTCTTGCATTTAATGCAAAGTCTGACATCAAGATTTAATGATGGCATATATCACAGAATTCGAAGGGATTTGTTTTACACAGAGACCAATTTGTCGTTTAGTATGTGGACTGAGCTATTTTACGCTCACAGTATGGCTTCTTTTACGCACGGAGACTATACGAGTTTTTACGCTCAAAGGTTGACGTGTGCGTAAGGTTTATTTGGGCTACTTTTACGCTCAAGGTTATTTAACAACCACTTTACGCGGGAAGTCCATATCAGGGCTATTGTATGCCTAGTCTACTACTTTGCGCTCAGGGTATATTTGGGTTATTTTTACGCCCTATCCCAATTCAGAACGTGGTTTGCCTACTTGGCTTTCATGCCACACATCTCGAAGAACGTGTGTACGTGCATCCTATTCTTATTGAAATGATGGGACACGTGTCAATGTATGCAGAGGATGACGCCAATCATGGGTGGCAGTTGTTAGCGTAAAGACGGAACTTTTGCTGAGTTTTTACGACAAGAAGCCAAGTCTATAAATAGACTGATTTTTCTTATAAAACACACACAGAGAGAGGAGAAAAGACATAGAGATCAGAGCCCAGAGACTTTGATTTTTTGGAGCATTCTTCTTCAACTTTTTTTCCAGAACAGAGTGAAGCAAAGCAGGAAAGCATTCGGCCTCGCCATCAGTGCCCAAGTGCGTCGATACCTTTCTGGTGACTTAATTCTTCCGGCTGTTCATATTTTAGCAGTGATCTTCATCATCATCGTATGGTCCAAGGAACAAAGTGATCATTTATAGATCAGACTTCCATAGCAATACTTTCCAGAATCAAATTTGTACTTCTTGTACTTTTTCTTGTTTTATTTTCAAAATCCGATTTACAGGCATTTTGTTAAGTGAAACAGTGTTGCTTACATTTTTCTGTTGGTTTGGGATTGATTTGGTGTCGTGTCGAGTTGTTTTGGACACGTGCACACGCGGATGGACACGCGCGCGCAGGCTGTGTGTTTCCCCTGCTACTCGGGCCCCCTGTAGGACACGACATGGGTTCTCTTGGTACAAAATTTGGTGGACACAAGGGGGCATGCACTGACATCATGCCCCCAAAGTTTTGTTGGATCTAGTGAAGCGGTTAGGGAGAAATCGAGAGTGCACTAGGTTTGCACAGTCACGCACATACTCGATTTAGGCTACTGATACGGCCTTATATGTTGGACACGACGACACGTGGGCCTAATATAGGGTGACACACACCTAGCTGGACACTAGGCGAACTCACAGACACGAGCACGATATTTGATTTATGTCGTGTCGTGTCCTAGACCCTCTGGAACACGTGCACGACACAGTACCTGTTTGCATATTCTGTGTGTCTGTTTTGGGCCATTTTGTTCTGGACACGGCTGTGTCCTCATTGTGGACACGAGACACTTCCTGAGACACCTGCACACATAGTATTTACATTACCAACCAATGAATTGGCAATTTGGTTCAATTTTATGTACCATTTCCAAATATCCCAAAAATCTGATACATGTTATATTCATTGATTTTTTCCAGTTTTTGATATGGAATTTGACATTCATTTTGATTAGTTTAAATACTATAAATTACATGTTTAGTCCCTAATACTGTTCTCCTATAAGTTATCTAGCTGTATGCAAATTTTGGGGTGAAATTGTGGTGTTTTGATGTCGAAATTGACATATGAAAACTGTCACTTGGTTGGACTGAAAACTGGGAATTATAAATATGTGGTTTTGGCTTCTTAAATTCTGAACTCTGAGTTCATGTTGTGTTCACTATTGGTTAGCTTCATGGGTGACTGAACACTACACATTCCATTCCCTGTTAGTGCAAATGTTTGACACACTGGTTTGATTCCTTCACTGTTTTGTTGTTTCTTCACACACACACATACTAATGTCCTGACACTGTTTGCCTCACACACAAAATTTGAGAACTCTTGCCTTGAGAACACACTGTTTGTATGTCTAATACACACACACACAGGGAATTGGGTTTCCTTCTCTATTTTCTGAAAACTGATTTCTACATTAACACATACCTACACACTCTACACAGGTTCCCTCTCACTCACTCAGTCACGCACACCCTATGATTCCTGTCACACAACCACACATACACACAGACTCACTCTCTATATTCCTATCTTTCTAATGTATGTATATGTATATATGTAATGTATATATATGTAAAATGTGTATCTAATGTATAGGTTATACTATGTATATATATTTAAGTATCATATAATATGTGTATGTGTGTGTACTTTGATTTATATATAATTTATGTATGTGTGGTATACATATAGATAGCCTATATGTATACATATATATATTATGTGATTCCATGTATAGGCCTAAAGGTAATGTGTGTGATGGCTTGGTCTAGGCTTGTATAGCTTGGTAGACCTAGATAGAATAGTATAGCCTAGTATATTAGTGTATTGACCAATGTAGACTTGTTAGGACCTAGAATGACTCGTTTGACCTAGTTTAGACTTGTTAGACCTAGTTTGACCATAGTTGACCTAGTTTGACTTCTAGGGTTGACCAGAGTTGACCAAGAGTTGAGTATGGCCTAGTTTGACCTAGATTCATATAGAGTGCATAGTAGAGCTTCATTTTATCATTTTAGACTTGTTGTGACTTGTGCTATTCTGATTAGGAGCCAGATACCTCTC
The DNA here is from genome assembly GCA_029216955.1 of Iris pallida. Taxonomy (NCBI): domain Eukaryota; kingdom Viridiplantae; phylum Streptophyta; class Magnoliopsida; order Asparagales; family Iridaceae; genus Iris; species Iris pallida. Next base: position 11,153,426 of record JANAVB010022800.1, read on the forward strand.
CTCGGACAGTATATTTCAGTTGGACACTCAGATAGCAGGCGAGTACATTCTCTGATCATTTTATATCCTATTTAGAATTATTTTCCTGCTTTAAATTACTTTACTTGATACTGTCACGTTGGTCACACGGATTAGTACTATATGGATCCTTTCTTGAGATGTTATCCCCTCAGGGAGCATCGTATACTACATGTTCTGTGCGTTTCACTTACATGGTGTATCACTATGCTTCACGGTTCATTGATCACTTGTGACATATACTCTCATGATCACAGAGTCTTCCTTGAATCACCCCATTTATGGGTATTCCTAGAATCACCTATTTATGGGCATCCATGTATCACCCCTTGTGGGCCTTTGCATGGAATCATAACATAACCTGACTGGATCCTTGTATATTGATTGGGGGTACGGGGGAGTAGAAGTAGACATGTGAATAATATCCAAGTAGTATCTCACCTGATCACCTCCTTAGTGTCTCATCAGAATCTTCTAAGCCATTCACATGTTTATAATGGACTCTGGCTCACTAGCCACTGATAGTTCTCTATTTACAGTATATATATTTCCATTACAGCTTTCTCTGTTTACATCTTGTACTTTCTTTCAGTTCTTGTATCTTACTTTACTGCATGATTATATTTTCTAACCTGCTATGAACTGTTGAGATGTATTGTACTCGCTCCTGTCCTGACTGGACCTGTTGAAAATATTACAGAGAACGAAGAGGAGGACGGTGTGGATACCTATTACGGTGCTACCTTAGATGAGATATTGGACCTGGACCAGTAGCAGGTCCCACTAGTAGTGGACGACACACCACTAGACTAGGATATTTTTCATTTATATTACTCTCTGGATGATTGTATATATTGATACTTGGGATATGTATTATCTTAGACACTTAGACTCTTTGTTTGTACTTGTGGATTTCTTTTCCTTTCAGCAGTATTATCTATCTATCTTTCTATCTTATCTTCTGCCTTAGTTGTGATTGAGTTTACTTTCTACTATGTCACCCCCATTCGGGGAATATAAACTGCTTAGTATTATATTATTAGATGTTGTGACCTAGGACAGCGTTCTACCGCCGACACTGCAGCGTAGGCTGGATGTACCCACGTCTCGTACCCTTACTCTAGGGTGCGGGTCATGACAACAGTCAGCTTGTGCAAGTTATCAGTTTGCGCTAACATACTTGCGCAAGACATCAGTTTGCGCTAACATACTTGCGCAAAACGATGGATTACGCCGAATATTTTTTCAGCACTTTCCATCCGATTGCGCAAGAGTATAGTTTTCATAAAAATGAAAACTATTATGAATGCAACCGAAACCCTAAACAGGGTGGCGCAAATACCATCAATCTCTAAAAAGAGAGAGGTATGAAGGGCTAAAAATATTAAGAACCCTAAAAAGGGTTTCGATCTTCGTTCATCATTTACCTTGCAATACTGGATGACCTGTTTCATGACGAGAAATTCGGGGCGCAACTCGAGTAGAAGGTTCAGTGGGGGCCTTGCCCTTCTCAGTAGATGTACGCTTGGAAGCAATCGATATCGTCGGCGGGAAGAAGAAGAAGTAGTCGGAGAAGGAGCGAAGCTTTTGTCTCTTGAACAGTCAAAAAACAAGTAAAGGATGAAAGAAAAAAAGAAACTATTTATAGTTTTTCAAGTGTAATGGCCACCTCCGATTGCGCCACAAAAGTCGGAGCTAATTCCTCCAAACGCGCAGTCAAAGTGCACCTTGCGCAACTTGATTTTAAATTCGAAATTCAAAGTATTTCGAAACTTTGAATATTTTCAAATTTTAAAAACTTTGAAAGGGGTCTTGTAGGTCCTAAAAATCAAGTTGCATTTATCAAATAAACAGAGAAAATTAAATTGCGCACTCTTCAAATAGACTGCGCAGGAGGCAGATTGCGCTACAATTCAAACGCGCAAGCTGAACTGCGCTACCACCCAAGCGCGCTACGCTGACGTGGCAATGCCATCATTACCTGACAAAAATCCGATCTTCTGACAGCTGACAGCCCGATAAACGAGGAGTCCTTTCATTTCTTATGCAGCACAGTGCTAGAGGACAGCTGTACGGCCAGCGCAGTATGACAGCTCAACTTTTATGCAGTTTGACCAAGCCCGAGTCTCAGCGCAGTCTGATGCTAGCGCTTTTCAAGTGGCGTAATCCATCAAGATAACTGACATTTATTACGTGGCTTACATGCCATCAATTGCTCGCCACATGGCAACCGCCTGTGCACGACCATGCGTATTTCAATCAAATAATGCCACACATCTAATACAGTTGGCCCACGATCGAGTAACTGCAAGCGCAGTTCGCTATTTGCGCAGTCTGTTGCTAGCGCAGTTCATCATGCGCAATCCAGAATAACTACAATTAGTTATTTCTAGAACTATATAAATAGAGTTTCAAGTCCTTCATTAAGGACATGAGATCATTATTATCATCAGAGATCAGGAGTTCTTGTCCAAGTGATGCTGCATTCTTCAGAGGCTATCGTCTTCAAAGTTTACATCGTCCAAGGGATAAAGCGATCGTCTTCAGATCGGATTCCTATAGTTGTACTTTCCCAGAATTCAATTGTAATCTTCTTACAAAGTTTATGAAATAAAGGACTTTTGTTTTTGCAAACAACCCCCAGTTTAGTGCTTGGTGCTGGACGGGGAGTTGTTGGCTGACTAGCAGTCTCCGGCTTAGCGTTCGGCTGTCGATTTATTCGAAAAAGATGAATCATCATCCGCTTGACAGAGGGATTGAGCTCCTCTATTTATTGCTGACTCACTCTAAGCAGCCTGATTGTCAATGGCTCTGTCGTGGGTTTTGGCACTTGGCCAGACCTTGGCAGTCGGATTATCATCTGCTCCTCCTGTGCAGAGAGGCTGATTGCGTCCTTACGTAGAGTGGCCGTAAGAGGTGGAGTTCTGCCAGGTTTGCGCGCTTGGAGGTGGATCGTTAGAGGTTCTTTCGATCCAGTTGCCGCCTCAGTTGGAGCTTGAGTATCTTCTTCGACAAGGTGCCTTTTTGACTTCTCGTACAAGCATGAGTCAAAGTAGTAAGATTCGACCACTTTAAAGGGATCGATGTCGACAAATTCTGTCCTCACGAAGCCATGCTTATTGACGTACTTGAAGCATTGGTGCAGTGTGGAAGGCACGATCATGTAATCGTGTATCCAAGGATGCCCCAGGTCACTTCTGATTGAAGATCGTCTATTTGGCATTTAAGACGAATCTTTCCGATCGGATAGCTTCTACCTGAATTGAAAATGCTAATGGCGGTGCTTGTCGGCGTCAGACGATGCATTGGGATGCGCAGATGGTGTAGCAGGCTCTTCGAGATGATGCTTATGGAAGAACCGGGGTCAATGTGCATCCGATCCACCTTGATATCTGTTTGCCATTGATTATAAAAGTACAGAACAGTTTTATGGGAGGACTGAACTTAGACTCACAATACAAACTCGCTTGTACAAAGAAAGCCTAGGGACGAAAACCTAGGTACAGCAATCTAAGTACAATTGTTTATTTTTGATTCTGGAGCGTGACAATAGAGGCTCGGGAAGGCGACGGCAGCCCTGCCTTACTCCTTGGACGATCGGTATGCAGCCTTGGCTCCTGTGATGAGATGGTTGGCGTTGATAAAGAAATGCGCTTCCTGCTCTCCTCGTATTGCTCTTCTGGCTTTTCTCTCTGGATTGATCTCTGTGGATTCTTCTCTCTGACTATTGGGAGGAGTGTCTCTCGGTATGTGTGTATCTCTCTCTGTCAGTATATCTTCACAAGGGAATGGCACCTTGCTATTTATAATAGTGGGGGCATCATTAGGGTTTACAATGATTGCCTCTTGGAGATGGCGGCGGCCTGTGGACTGGTCAATCTAGGCCATTCATTTTTTATTGTGACGAATCCGAACTATTGAGTGTAGATTACACCAAATCTCATCAGCAATTAATGCTAATTGGAATAAATCTTCCTCATAATGATCTTCTGATGTCTGTGAATAAATTAGATTTATTCTCTTGCCACGTGTCCCAGATTATTGGGATTTGACCCAATCTTTGATTGCAATAAATCTGAGAAATTGATCGGCTTAGGACACGTGTCCTAGGAGCCACTGGGGGGATCTGAACCGTATGACGAGTGAGCCGTATATGATTTTGGGCCGCATATGGTTAGGGCCACGTGTCAGGGCTGCCTGGGTAGTGGCCCTCCCTCGAGCCTTTGAACCACATGGAGGTGATCATTGCGAGCCGCATAGGGATACATCCGCCTGAGCCGCATGGAAATGGTCCTCTTGACCCGCATGGGAAGGCCTCTGCTTGAGCCGCATGAGGCTGTCTTGGCCTGAGTCGCATAGGACGGCTTTATTCTGAACCGCATGAGAAGTCTTTGCTCGAGCCGCATGAGGCTGTCTCGGCCTGAGCCGCATAGGACGGCTTTATTCTGAACCGCATGAGAAGTCTTTGCTCGAGCCGCATACGAACGCCCACGTGGCAAGGCCACGTGGCATTTTTATGGTTCTCGGGGGATTTATGTCAGAGATCTCTTTCTCTTTCCTAGAAGTCTGTCATTATGACAGAGTCATAATTACTTCTTTTTGTGTCAGGGCTGTCACTTTTTCAGAGTTGTCAGCCGTCAAAATAATTAATGCGAGAGGGCAGAGGAGAGGACTGTCCCGCCACGAGTCTTCTGAGCCGCATGGGATGTCTTGGGCCGCATAGTCCCTTATGCCGCATAACTCTCTGAGCCGCATGGGCTTTCTGAACCGCATGGGGTTCCTTGGCCGCATGGGTCATTTTCTTTAATATTTTCCATGCTTCTACAGGACCCCCTTCAAAGTTTTCAATTTGCAAAATTGAAATACTTTGAATAAGAAGCATGGTCGTATTCTTCTGGCCGCATATGAAACCCTGACCGCATAGAGATCTTGGCCGCATAGATTGTTCAGCCGCGTTGGTGGTTCAGCCGCATAGATGGTTCAGCCGCAGGGGACTGTTCAGCCGCATAGCTTCTCGCCACGTGTGCGGGTCTTTAATTGCCTCAAATTCGTTTCAGCGCCGTTTTGTAGGGGGGAAATCCCAAGGGTCAGCTCATTAAATCTTTCAGATTTTATGCCCTGGGTGAATCTTGGAGACGAAACCCGAGGAGTCGGTTTCGCTTTTTATGAGGCGGACATTGGCCCACGTGTCCTCCTTCTCCCGTCCTCCTATAAATAGGAGGAGTTTGAAGAGAGAAAGGGCTTCTTTACTTTCTTTCTTTTTCCTCAAATCTTCCCTATCTCGATTGCCCTTACCCTCTTCGATAACTAATAGCTCCCAAGAAGACCGTGGCAGCAAAGGGCAAGAAGGCAGCCTCTACTTCCGCCTCCAGACTGCGGCTGCTACTACGCCGGTCGTCGTACCTGATGTTCATCCTGACGTTCACCCCCCCATTACTAGTAAGGACAATGTATAAGTTAAAGAACCCTAACTGCCATGGCTACGTCGCATACTTTATGCACGAGTCTTTGCAAGTCGCATGTTTGCCCTACGGCTGAGCTGCAAGCCGCATAAGAAAACCACAGTGTCTGCATATGCGCTTCGTCGACGAGGCCGCATAAGTGACGCTAAATTGCATAGACTTTTATTGCACGGAGCTGCATAAGTGTTCTTCTGAGCTTGAGCCGCATGAGGCTTTTTGGAGCCGCGTAAGGCTTCGGAGCCGCATAAGGCTTCATGGAGCCACATGGATGTTTTCCTGAGCCGCATGAGGCTTGGAAGCATCCAATCAGCTCTCTTTATCCATCCGTTTAACTTACCTTTCTCTGTCTTTTCTTCAGTGAATCTGCCGGTTAATGCTGCTGGAGAACTCTTGGTGGGTAGTGCCCAAGCTGCTCTCGGCTATAGGTACGACCATATTGTTCAACATATGACGGACCAGTTTCCGAGCGATGAGCCTCTGGCTAGACTGAATGCCATCAAGAATCAGTCTTTCCATTTCCTTAATGCTATGATGAACTCCGGGAAATTTGAAGGGGAGTATTTGAAGCCTGCGTTCTTTTTTGGAGACGCCTTGACCGTGGAGAACAATCATGTTCTGGAGGTGTCGGAGAATTAGAGTTTTGTCTCTAACGGGATGACGATCCGTATCCCCCAGATGGAGCGACACTTCCCATTATCTTGGTTCAATATGCTCCCATTGGACCGGAAGATGGAGAAGACTTTAACCCCTACCAGAAGTGGGATGTTCGTGGGGAACATCCATTATAATAACAATCTGAAGTCCGTAACTGCCGGCAAGGTGCATACTAGCTGTTCTGTGACGGGGTTGGTCCCAGGTTCTTTCCTGAATGTGGCGGGCCCTAACTTCACATTTTCTACCGCCGATACTTTTATAAATCAACTTGCTCGGAAGGGCTCCTATCCTGTTGGTCGGTTGATGTTCCCTGGTTGGGTACACCCTATTCCCTCGTGGACCAATTTGTCTACTTGGATCTTACAGAAGTACGAGGCCTTTTTGTGTGAGATTGGCCTTTACCACGCTATCCGAGGCACCAGTCATGGCTTGTCCATAAACAAGAAGCTGTTCATGTCTCTGCTGGAGATGTATAATTGCCGTACGGGGACCTTTTACACACCTGTAGGGGAAATGGGACTCGCGCTCCATGAAATGCACGCGGTCTCCAAGCTTCCTTGGGAAGACAAAGCTTTTGAAGCGTATACTCCCACTAATGAGAAACTCGAAGATTTGGAACGACGGTATCCTGGCTTCGTGGCTCTTTACCAAGAGATATTGTGCCATTATAGCACATGTCATCAGATAACCCGAAAGGATAGTAACTCGGAAGGGAATGCTCCCCACACCAAGGACTGGGTGCACTATCTCTTTCCGACAGATGCCTCAGGTCAAGTTACCTCTCGTCGCCCTCGATCTCGAGAAGCGGTTAAGGACTTGGTGTCGTCGGCTAAGAGAGTGGCCACTACCAGTGACAGATTCGGGAGCAAGACTGACGCTTTTGGTTACTTTTACCAGGATACTCAAGAGCTGTCCGAGAAAGCGCTTCTGGCGGGATTTTTGATGATCTGGCTACGAAATTGTGTAGTCTCAGGAGGAACCGATTCTATTGAGAGAATTAGTCGTAACTTCATCCTTTCGACTGTGAAGTTAGTTTTGCGAATCAGGCTAGCTCTCCTTCCGGCCATGGTGTGCAGCATACACCGTTGCCTTCGTACCTTGACATCCAAAGTCATTGCTCGCGACGTGACCAAGGATTTTGAACGAACTGAGTTGCCCTATCACTATTTGATGGGGTGGCTGCTGATACATTATCCGTCTTTGATGAGACCGGGCTCTGAAGACGGTGTGACTGATGATGACGCATTTATCTTCCGCTATCGTGACGAGCCTTGGGAATGTAAGACCATGCGGGCTTGCCGGATGGCTTTGGCAAGGGCAGATAAGTATCATATTTTCGTATTTGTCCCTCGCTTTACTGCCAGGGACATAGAGGCTATACATCTTGACGGTATTGCGCCCCCTCAGCTTCTGGATGGCCAGATGCTCCTATGGCTGCGTAACATCCGTCCTGCACATCTGGTGTATCGTAACCGCAATACTGTCTTTCTGGAGCCTTATCTTCCTAGCAGGTTTGCCCGGCAGTTTAGATACAGTCAACTTTGTCTAGACAGCCCCAGTTCTTGTCTGGGTTATAAAGGTAGCCTTCTTGATGGTATCAGGGCTTAGCAATATTATGATTCATTCCATACTCGTACCATTTTCTCGGTCCCTGCCATTAAGGAGTCAGTGGAGATCTTGTATATGGCGGCTTTGTATCATGTCATGGCGAACAAACCTCCGGTCGATTTTAACCTAGGTACCAGTTTTATTGTTGGTACCGGTCTGGAGGAAGGCTCTCAAGGGGCCAAGAAAAGAAAGACTAGAGCCGAAGTGCCAGATTTGGATTCTGCTGCTGAGGGTGATGAAGGCAACGAGCATGATAAAGATGACTCTATTCTTCCAGTGGCAGACGCAGAGGTGGGTCAGCCGCATATTTTGTCAGATGAGATGTTGGAGGATCAGTCCCTCGTTGTGCCTGGTCCTACTCCGAAACGTAGCAGGCAAGTTTTTCCTGTTGGCGGTGTTTCTCGATCCCGGAAGCTGGTTGCGACTAGGCACCGCCCGCTAGCCATAAAAGAAAGTGGAGAAGTCAACCCTGCGTCAGAGGTAACAAAACCGCTCTCGATTCCTTCTTCCTTCTTTCCTTGAGCTTCAATTCTAATCGTCTTCGTTCCCTCTTTTAGGTGTCAGGAGAAGAAGAAGAGTATCAAGATGTCGAGGTGGTGACCCAGGATGACGGGGACTCCCGTGAGCCTGTTCCTTTTCAAGATGACGCAGATCAATCTGTATCCCCCTTCAAGGTGGCGGGGACAGAGGACGTGACTGAGTTTAACTCGGGGATTGCGGGTGAGGGGACCATGCCAGTTGTGGATGAGCTGCAGCCTTCATGCCCCTCCCCTGGTAAGATTAGCCGAATCTTAACCTGTGAGGAAGCCTATCTGCTCTACCACCACGTCCTTCGGGTTACGTCGATTGATTGTTATTCTGGGCATACAGGTCCTTTCCCTCCAGTGCCGAGGATAGACGTTGTTGAGACAACCCCAGCCGAAGGGGCATTAGTGGAGAGGGGTGTACCTCCTCACCGTCCGACTCGTCTTGATGGGCCTTCTGGGGGCTCGAGTTTAGCGGGCCAGTTATCGGGGCAGTCGGGGTAGGGAACGATGGTCCTTGCGTTATCCTCTGCTGTGGTGGCTCCGAGAATTGACCTTTCTGCCCTACCGAGTATCCAAGCTCTCCGGACGGCGGAAGACGAGTTGGCCGCCATTCATGCATCGTTCTACTCAGACTCCGTTCTCCTGGTGGCGAGCTCTAGCGTTACTTCTCCGACGTTGCCGTCTCTGCTTCCTCTGACGCCATCCTTTGCTGAAGTTCTGGACGACGCGTTACAGGACGTGGTTACCAGTTTTCATCGTCATTTGAAGAGGGGAATCGAGGCCACTGTGGAAAGAGGGACCTCCTTTACCTTGGCCTGACAATGCACCCAGGGTCAAGTAAATATCCTTAGGAATCTTCCTGGTGATGCAGGGATGGCTTCGCTTCTGGAGGCGAATTTGTTGGAGGCTGATCAGCTGGTGGCTGAGCTTCGAGTATTGCGGCAGGCTGATCTGTCTGCTGTTATAAACGATGAGCGGGGTTCCCTTATCGCTGTTATAGAGAGGACCAGAGCTGCTCGGGATAAGACCAGACCGGCCATACTGAAGGATCTCAGCGACTTATCTGATCGGTATGATCAATTGAGTTACGCGAATGAAAATGTCACGGCTCGGGAGGAGTCTGTCTCTCGTGAGATTACTGAGACGCGGGAGCAGATCCTTGCGCTTCAGAAGAAGCTGACTTTCTTGGAGTCTGAACTTGAGGCTGCCCGAAATGACAGGGGGCTAATTGTTCAGGAGGCTGACAGGGTTACTCAAGCTTCGACTGACCTGGAGACTGCCCTAAAGAAATTGAAAGATGACTGTAAGGCGCTCCTGGGCTTGGATAATGAGGAGCGGTTACTCCAGGAGGCCGAGCGTCGCGCTCGGCAACGAATTGAGCGGGGGACCACCTCAGTGAGAAACCGCCTCCTAGAATTGAGTAATGCTAAAATGTAGTCGGCCTTTTCTTTTCCTTTTTTGAAAGGGACGTGGTCCCGAAATATGTAATACTTTTTTCTTCCTTCAAATAAAGAGTACTTTCTATTCTACCCTTCATTTGCATTGCTTGTTATACCTGTGATATTATGGTGATGTTCTCCCCCGTATAGGGGATATATTTGTGGACCTGTTACCCATGGCATACCTTGGTTTTAGGTACAGATAACAAGTTTTGGTCAGGATACCTGAAGCGGCCATGGCAAAGTGGTCATGGGTGCTCTTTGTATTGGAAAAAGGAATGCCGTAGAGCAGCTGGGCTCCTGGGGCATGATGAGGTGGTGGGTTTGTGCTAAGAAACTTAGCTGAGGATATTTGTGGGCCTATTATCCTTAGTGTACCCTGGTTTAGGATACGGATAATAGGATGAAGGGGAACTGACATACTTGCTCAGAGGTAATGAGGACATGGCAAGCAGGAAAGTTTTTTTTTTTAAACGTAGAGTTTTTCTACTCAGAGGTAATGAGGACATGGCAGGAGTAAACTCGATGGAGGGTATTGGTGGTCAATAGAGGACATTTGTGGTCAACAGAGGACATTTGTGGTCAACAGAGGACATTTGTGGGCCTATTACCCTTGGCGTACTCCGGTTGTGGGTACAGATAATAGGTCGAAAGGGGATCATCATACTTACTCAGAGGTAATGAGAACATGGCAAGTATGAAGGTTTCTTCGACGGAGCCTTCCCATTCAGAGGTAATGAGGACATGACAGGAGTGGGCTCAATAAAGGAGGGCACATAGAACGACTCAGAGGTAATGAGGACATGGAAGTTCTATGTAAGGGGTGATTTGTTTTTGGCGGAAGTGGAACGACTCAGAGGTAATGAGGACATGGCCGTTTTGGAAATTTGTGGATCGATTACCCTTTTTTGTGCACTGAAAGTGCGGGTATTGGATCATGGAGGAGGATCTCCTCCAGGAAGGAAGTTCAGAGGTATGATCATACATAACTTTCTATCTGAAAGAGTGAGCGGGATGTGAGTTCAGAGGAACCAGCGGGTACATGACTCGAGAATCTGGAGAATGGTGAGCGTGAGTTCAGCGGTACCAGCGGGTACATGACTCAAAAATCTGAAAAACTATAGGGGTGAGTTCAGTGGTACCAGCGGGTACGTGACTCAATAATCTGGAGAATATTGTTTAGACATAATATTTCTTCAGGAACTTGTCGTTGACGGGCAACATGAGCAAGTCTCTATTTTGCTTAGCGAGGCGGTAAGCACCGTTGGAGAACACGGCCTCGATGACAAATGGACCTTCCCATTTTGGCTGGAACTTATCGACGGTCTTATGAGTCATGACCATTGGCCTCCGGACTGCCAGAACAAGATCGCCCATATGGAATGTTCTGATTTTGACCTTCTTGTTGAAGGCTCCTGAGATGCGTGCTTGGTATAGCTCGATCCTCTGCTGAGCTAGGAGGCGCTTTTCATCTAAGGCTTCCAACTCTTGTAGTCGACGTCGGTAGTTGTCATTCGTCGTCAATTGATAAGTGAAGGCGACGCGGAGTGAGGGTATTTGAGTCTCTAATGGGAGAACTGCCTCACTCCCGTATACTAGAGAGAATGGTGTGTTCCCGGTAGCTGTTCGGACTGTAGTACGGTACGCCCATAAACACTCGCCGAGCTTCTCGTTCCAGTCGCGCTTGTTAGAGGAGACAAACTTCTTGAGGAGTTTGATGATTGTTTTGTTGAATACCTCTGCCAACCCGTTTGCCGCCGGGTTGTACGGTGTCGAAGCAACATTCTGAATACGGTGCTTATCACAAAACCGATAGAAAGCGTGGCTGGCAAACTGCAGACCATTATCATGGATGATCCTTTGGGGCAGTCCAAAGCAGTTGATGACGTGATGCTTAAGGAAGCTGATCACGTTTGAAGTCTTGACTTCTGCGAGTGGGACAGCTTCCGTCCACTTGGAGAAGTAATCAGTAATCGCAAGTATGAAGCGATGTCCTCGGGAGGAAAGTGGGGTGATTGGACCAATGATATCCATTCCCCATGCTTCGAATGGCCAGGACACCACTGTCGGATGTAGAAATTCGGATGGTTGGTGAATGAAGTCCACGTGGACATGACAGGCTTTGCATTTTCTAGCATAATCTATCGCATCTGCCACCATCGTGGGCCAATAGTAGCCCATTCGTCGAAGACGGTCCTACAATTTAGGACCGGGCTGGTGGGCCCCGCAGACACCGTCATGAGCTTCTCGTACGGCTTCTTTGGCTTCTGCGTTTGACAGACACCAAAGCAGTAATCCGTCGTAGGAGCAGCGATACAGCATTTTTGTCTCTGTATCGTAGAAGAATCTGAGAGAACGTCGTCTGATGGAAGTGGCTTCCTTTGGATTCTCGGGCAGGATGTCGTAGACGATGAAGTCGATGAATGGTTGTCTCCAATCTGGGGCATCATCGATCGTCTGGGCAGAATAACTCGCCACGAATTGTACATTGTTCTTGGAGCAGACCAGTTCGTGGCCTATCACATCCACTGATTGGCGATCATAGTTTGGAACTGCTAGGGAAGCGGCAAGACTAGCTAGGACATCAGCTTCGATATTTTGGAGTCTGGGGACATGTTCGATGAAGAACCCCTCGAACGACGAGATGATGTCAATCGCTATTTGGTGATAAGGGATCATGTCTTCGTGGCGGACCTCGTATGAGCCCCGGATCTGATTGACGATTAGTTGGGAATCGCCGTATGCTTCAAGGTATTCTACCCCCAGCTCTCTTGCGAGTTGGAGGCCAATGACCAGAGCATTGTACTCGGCCACATTGTTAGAACAGGGCTCTGTGAGGGAATAAGTGTGGCTAATCACCAATCCGGAAGGGGAGATCAGCACTACCCCGACTCCGACGACTATATTGCCTTTAGGTCCGGTCCTCGAAGCACCGTCGAAGAACATTCGCCATATATTATCGTGAGAGGTTGCATGCGAGTCGGCGACCTCATCTGGGATCTCTTCATATATTCTGGAGGACTCCGAGCCTGGGTGGGCTGCTAAGAAGTCTGCCAGGGCTTGACCTTTGACTGCCTTTTGGGGGGTGAAGATCATATGATAAGGGGACAGCAATATTGCCCATGTAGCGAGGCGAGAGCTGAGTGCCCCTGGTTTAGTCATGAGGACCCTGAGAGGGTTGACTCGTGAGATCACATGTATCGTTTGTCCGGTGATATAGTGCCGCATTTTCTGAATGGCGAACACCAGGGCAAGGCATTCCTTCTCCACAGCGCTGTATCGGTGCTCTGGCCCAATCATCATTCGACTAAGGTAATATATAGCTCACTCATGGCATGTATCGTTATTTTGTGCCAGCAGGGCCCCGAGGGAATGTTCCATTGCTCGTACATAGAGCAGGAATGGTTTTCCAGAAACCGGGGCCACCAGGACTGGGGGGTTCGACAAATATTCTTTGATGTTGTCGAAGGCACGCAGGCATTCTTTATCCCATACGAATGAAACGCCTTTCTTCATAAGATGGGTGAATGGTCGAATCGCCCGAAAAGGTTGGAAATGAACCTCCTGATGTAAGCTAGCCTCCCTTGAAGGCCTCTGAGTTCGCTGAGATTTCTTGGGGGACCCATCTCCATGATTGCTTTCGTCTTCTCAGGGTCTACATAGATATCCTGTGCAGTGATGATGAAGCCCAAGAACTTTCCGCTGGATACGCCCAGAAAGAACTTCGTAGGGTTCATTTTCAAATTGTGCGCCCGCATTAGGTCGAATACCGTCCTTAGATCCTGCAGATGGTCTTCCTTGCAGCGACTCTTAACGGCTATATCGTCAACATAGCACTCCACTGTCTTGCGTAAGTGGTCTCTGAAGATGATGCTCATGGCTCTTTGATAGGTGGCGCCGGTATTCTTCAAACCGAAAGGCATGACTGTGTAGCAGTACGTACCAATTGGTGTTCGGAATGATGTATGCTTTTCGTCATCAGGAGACATTTTGATTTGGTTTTACCCCGAGAAGCCATCCATGAACGACATACGTTCGAAGCCACAGGTATTGTCGATCATGATGTCTGTGATAGGAAGGGGGAATTCATCTTTGGGACATGCCTCGTTCAGATTGCGGAAGTCGATGCAGATTCGAATCTTTCCATTCTTCTTGAGGACGGGTATTATATTGGCGACCCAATCGAAATGTTGCTCCTCACGAATGAAGCCGTTAGATATCAGTTTGTTGACTTCGGCTTCGATCGCGTCCATGACGCCTGGGCGGAAGCGTCGCTGTTGTTGCTTGACTGGCTTCGCATCTGGCCGAATGTTGAGTTTGTGAAGAGCAATGTCAGGATTTAACCCTGGCATGTCTTCATAGCTCCAAGCGAACACATCAATGTATTCTCTGACAAGTTCTAGCAGCGACTCCCGCTCTTTGTCTGCTAGGCTTTTACTGACGAAAATTGGTTTTGGAGAAGATTCGCTGCCGAGGTCAACCTGTATGACTTCATCTTCAGTAGGAGGTTCTCTCAGTTCGACCCATTTTTTCTATTGTGCATCCAATTGCTGGGCCCACGGTTCTAGCTCGAGGATCTCGGGGATGTTTTCGTCTTCTTCGTAAGCGTCGGCGAATGCCATGTTGACTGACAAGACTTGTCTGAACACGTCTTCGATACTAGTATCCGAGTCAGAAGTTGGTGACCCGGTTGAATGTGACTGCCAGTCGTATTCTTCATCTGAACTCTCAGGGGTCGTGGTAGGCATTACATACCCTAACCCGCATCGAGTTTTGCTATAGTAGTCCCGTGGTTTGCCCACCAGGACTGGGGGCTTCAAAGGTAATCGTCGCCCAGTGCCGTAGTTCAAACCTGGTGTCGTCTCCAGATCATACCCCTATTTCTGCATGAGATATTTGGATTGGGGGCTATAAAGATACAGAGGCAGTCTTCCGGCATCTGACCCGAGGTCGGCTTCCTCTATGGTGAAGGGATGCAGGTCGTTCTTCCGGCCAAAGATGATTGGATGGTCCTCTTCCTCGATTATTCGGTAAGCGTCTTCTACTGGAGTAAGCTGGATCGCGGTGTACACATTTGTCACATGTGTGTGTAGGTGAGTGCCTATACCGTGTTCCATAGCATACATTGTACATAGCTTATTGAGCTCGGTGTAGTTCAAAGATAACCCTTTATTGATGAAGTAAAGTATCTTTTCTAGGGGGATTACAGCATCAGCGGAAGGAACATCAGTGTGGACAGCCACATACTTGGCTAGCTCCGGTTCCTCTTCGGCTACCCCTTGTGTAAATGAAGACTGAGAGGACGACCTGGGTAGCTTGATTGTTAGAGGTTCAGCTGATGGAACAGAGCATGGAGTTGTTGGAAGACTAGCGACCCCCAGTTTGGCATTTAATGTGGAGCGAGGAGTGGCTGGTTCACTAGAAGTGTCAGATCTTGCATCGGGGTGACGACCCTTCTTGGGAAGGCGTATCGTTAGTGGCCTATCGGAGGGATTAAGCTTCTCCGTTTGGGGTTGACCGACTCTCGGCAGTCTGATTGTTAGTGGCCCCATTGCGGGTCTCGGCACTTGGCCGAACCATGGCAGCCGGATTATCATCTGCTTCTCCTGCGCCGAGAGGCTGATCGCGTCCCTCCATAGAGTGGCAGTAAGGGGTGCAGACCTGCCCGGTTTGCGAGCTTGGAGGTGGATCGTCAGAGGCTCTTCTGATCCTGTCGCTGTCTCGGTACTAGCTTGTACATCTCCTTCATCAAGGTGCCTCTTCGACTTTTCGTATAGGCAGGAGTCTGAGTAGTAAGATTCGACCCCTTTGAAGGGATCGATATCAGCAAATTTCGTCTTCACGAAGCCGTGTTTGTCGATATATTTGAAGCACTGGTGCAGCGTGGAAGGCACGATCATATAATCGTGTATGCATGGGCGCCCCAAGAGGATGTTGTAAGAAGTGTCTGCATCTATGACGTAGCAGGTGACTTCGGATTGGAGGTCGCCAATTTGATACTTCAGACGAATCTTCCCAATAGGGTAGCTCCTGCCCGAATTGAAACCGCTGATGGCGGTGCTTGTAGGTGTCAGGCGATGCATTGGGATGCGAAGATGATGTAGCAGACCCTTCGGAATGATGCTTATGGAAGAGCCAGGATCAATGTCATCTGATCCACCTTCACATCGCCGATGTATCCCGTGTAGTATAGCGGGCGATTGTGTAGGTTGGTTTTGATGAGCATATCCTGCAGAGTGAAGACGATGTTGGACATTGCTCCCGTGCAGGCACTGTCTTGGAGATCCACGGGTGAGTCCTCCCCGGTGAGGTTGGATTGAGCCAGATAGACATCGACATTTTGAAGTGCTTCGCTTAATGCAATACGAACGTCCTTGGAGAGCCTTAGGAGTTCGTACAGTGACAACTTGGCCGGTGTGTTAGCCAATTGCGCTAAGATGTCAAAGTTATAGGGCCTCTCTAGCCCTTGGGCTGCCTCTTTTCGGAGGGATTTGTCGAAGCGAGTCTCCCTCGGCCTAGGCTTGTCGGTCGTCGAAGGCTGAGCCGGTCCCGGAGCATCAGTTGTAGTGGATTGATGATTTTTAGCTGGATTGTCAACCACAGGTTGGGATTGCGCTCCGGACTGCGTGACGACGGCTGTAGCTTCCTCGTTGTCTGCCAAGATTGTATGGCAGGTCCTGACTTTTCTACTTTTCTTCTTGTCGGTGGAAGATGGTGTGGGCCGAGTCATTTCTGACACCAAGTCTGGATGGATCCATATGACCTCCCCTCGTGATATGGTGAGGGGTACTAGACCGGCAGCCTGATCTCGGGGAGGTGGAAGATTGGTAATCTCTATTATCGCTAGAGGGATGGGGATCACCCCGTCTTGAGTCTCCGTCGGAGGGAAGCTGCCGAATTGTACGGATACCATATTGGTCGCCACGGTTACTTCTTCGAAATCGATGGCCAGAGCGTTCGAATCGATGAGATTTTGGATGTACCGTTTCAGCTGGTAGCAATCGTGTGTAGCATGATGGACATAGCGATGATAATGGCAGTACTTTGGATTCTCCATCTCTGCCGGCCGTGGTTCCCGTCTTGGTGGAGGAAGCTGAATTCTGTCCCCTTGTATGAGCATGTCCAAGATGGACTTGACGTGACCGTCTTCGAAGGAGTAAGTGATTTGCGGCCATTGTTTGTCTGTTGGCTTTAGCTCAAGTTTTTGTGCTGTATCGGCCACCATTGCCTACTTTCCTTTGCTATCCCGATTGTTGGAGGGGCTACCCCCATTATCGTTGTTGGGACGCTTGCCCTTATTTTCTCCTTCCGAGATGTGCAATCCTAGTTGGCGAGCCTTTTTCAGTCGTTCTTCGGCGCTTGTGGCACTGATGATGAACGTCTTCCAATCCTTGAATTGACTTTCGCCCATCCAGAGACTGATTGTTGGAAGCAGTCTCTTTTGGCAAATTTCAATCAAGGAGGAATCGGGATTTTCGGAGGGCAGCTTCATGGCGGTTTGGCGGAACCGCTCAATGTAGTTCCTTGTCAACTCATTCTCCCCTTGGACGACGTCCATGAGGGTGGACATGGTGACGTCCTGCCCTACTTCGTAGAATCTCTCCAAGAACATGCACTTGAAGGCGGCGAAGGAGTGGATGCAGTTGTCCGGGAGATTGCGATACCAGTCGAAGGCGACTCCTTCCAATGCCCCGACGAATAATCGTGTGAGAATAGCATCGTCATGGGGCAAATGGTCGGTGGTGACCTCGAAGTAAGTGATGTACCGACTTGCTGAGGTTTTGCCATCATAGGGATTGATATTGAACGGCTTATATCTTGGTGGGAATGGCACATCCCTCAATGCGGCGGGGTATGGTTGTCGTATTCTGAGGTCTTGGGAATTCTCTCGAGCGTGGAACATGGCTCGGAGCTCTTGGACCTCTCTTCTTACTTCGCGGGCTTCGTCCACGGCGGTGGGAGCCGTTGTTTCCGGAGGATTGTTGCCCGGGTTCGGTGCCGTCGAATTCGAGTCCGCATTGACTGCGGGACCCGCGCTTGTTTGGCCAGGCGTCCCTCCTTGCAGAGTTGGAAGGGCCGCTTTAATCTCGTCTACAGACTTGACCAAAGCAAGTAATATGGCTTCGAGATTGTCGATGCGCTGGCGGTCACTGGAACCACTTTGATTGTTGTCCGTTATGAACACCGTCCTTATATGATGAGAAACGGAAGGGACGGTGGAGGATGTATCCTCCGAGTCATACCCATGTACCGAAAAGTCATCGGGATATGTGAGAATATTCTCTTCTGGTTCGGACTCGGAGGGAATAGTACCCCCTGCTTCAGAGCTTGTTTCATCTTGAGAGTCATGGACGTCCTCGGGGATGCCAGCCTCGACTGTATCTGACGGGAGAGTTGTCTCTCCTGGCTCGTCTTCTTGGAATATCGGATTGTTGCGGAGGCTCGGAGGGGTGCTACCCCCAGCCCCAGCAACCCCCTGCGTTACGGACGACGGGCCTCCCACTGTAGCAGATTTCGTCTTAGAGCGAGTACCTTGGAAAACTCCGGTGGTGGGCACCCGCTTAGACGACAGTCTTTTAGTTGCAGTGGTTGAGGTCTTCGGGCTGGAAACATTTGTCTTCTTCCTCCTTCCATCAGCGGGGACTTTTCGAGCAGAGTTGCAGGAGACGACGGGTAGTGCCTCGTCTTCTGAAGATGGTTGTTGCAGTCTTTGAAAGACAGACTGCCGGTCCTCTCGCATTGTCGTGTCATTGCAGCAGCAGTTGACGATGATTTGGGTGCAGTGACGTCCGTGGGAGGACTCTTTGCATTCCGATGCATCTTTTCTTTCCTTGCGTTTGTGGAGGATGGCCTCACGCAAGTCAGACGGGTCTGGACCGACCCTGTTTGCTCCCGAGATTTTGGAAGACTTTTGTAAACCTCTCTGTTCGTCTGTCGCCGGGAGCTGGACTCGAGTGGTTCTGTACAACTTCCTATCCGAGGCCCGCGTAATAATTAGCAGGACGCCCTGATAGTCAGAGGTTGGGGCAGCTGACTGGGCTTGGTGGGCCCGTGCTGCCCTAGACTTCTTCCTTTTAGCACTCGTGGGTGCGTAATAGGAAGAGTCCAAGTTGAATATCACAGAGTCTGGCTTATCATCCAGAGAATCATCAGGATCAGGACCGCATGAGAGACGGTCGAAGACTGATTGAGAGAAGCGTGGAACAGCCGCTATGCGGCTAGGATTGGGAACCGTGCAGGCTGTCTGCATGCGGCTGTCTTTAGCTGCCGGATGAGTTGCTTTGGTGCGATTAGTAGGAGTCGCGATCGTGCAGGCTGGCCGCATGCGGTTGGTAATTGTGGCCGCATAGGTTTTCTGCAAGCGATTGACTTCAGTAACCGCATAAGCTTCATCCATGTGGTTGGCAACTGTAGCCGCATAAGCTATGCGGCTGACAGATGTGACCGTATGAGTTTTTTTCATGCGGCTAGCGGATGTGGCCGCATGAGCTTTTTCCATGCGGCTAGCACCCTTATGCGGCTCGGATCGCGTAGAGTTCCTCTTTGCCCCTGCAAGTCCAGCATCATAGTGTTTTCTTCTGCCAGACTTGGGGACAGCAGAGTTGTCTACAGTCTGAAGTAGGGTCGCAGGAGAGTCTTGCTCGCCGTCTTGAACAACAGAGGGTATCTCTGCAAGAGCTTCAGTAGGAACGAAGGATCGGGGTCTCCACTCCTTGCGGGCCTTCTTCGTGCGGGCTCGCTTCTGGACCGGGCCAGCGCTCTTGTCGGAGAGCATTTCCTCGAACGCCTGTTGGTCGAACCAGGCGACCAACTTCTGTTGCGTGGAGCCAAGCTTGGCTGCATCCGATTGCGTCACCAACTCCTCAGCCGTGGAGAAGTTTGTCCCCAGCAGAGTCGCCATCGTGTTTGCCATTGATTATAAAAGTACAGAACAGTTTTATGGGAGGACTGAACTTAGACTCACAATACAAACTCGCTTGTACAAAGAAAGCCTAGGGATGAAAACTAGGTACAGCAATCTAAGTACAATTGTTTATTTTTGATTCTGGGAGGTGACGATAGAGGCTCGGGAAGGCGACGGCAGCCCTGCCTTACTCCTTGGACGATCGGTATGCAGCCTTGGCTCCTGTGACAAGATGGTTGGCGTTGATGAAGAAATGCTCTTTCTGCTCTCCTCGTATTGCTCTTCTGGCTTTTCTCTCTGGATTGATCTCTGTGGATTCTTCTCTCTGACTATTGGGAGGAGTGTCTCTCTGTATGCGCGTATCTTTCTCTGTCAGTATATCTTCACAAGGGAATGGCACCTTGCTATTTATAATAGTGGGGGCATCATTAGGGTTTACAATGATTGCCTCTTGGAGATGGCGGCGGCCTGTGGACTGGTCAATCTTGGCCATTCGTTTTTGATTGTGACGAATCCTAACTATTGAGTGTAGATTACACCAAATCTCATCAGCAATTAATGCTGATTGGAATAAATCTTCCTCATAATGATCTTCTGATGTCTGCGAATAAATTAGATTTATTCTTCTGCCACGTGTCCCAGATTATTGGGATTTGACCCAATCTTTGATTACAATAAATCTGAGAAATTGATCGGCTTAGGACACGTGTCCTAGGAGCCACTGGGGGATCTGAACCGCATGACGAGTGAGCCGCATATGATTTTGGGCCGCATATGGTTAGGGCCACGTGTTAGGGCTGCCTAGGTAGTGGCCCTGCCTCGTGCCTTTGAACCACATGGAGGTGATCATTGTGAGCCGCATAGGGATACATCCGCCTGAGCCGCATGGAAATGGTCCTCTTGAACCGCATGGGAAGGCCTCTGCTTGAGCCGCATGAGGCTGTCTCGGCCTGAGCCGCATAGGACGGCTTCATTCTGAACCGCATGAGAAGTCTTTGCTCGAGCCGCATGAGGCTGTCTCGGCCTGAGCCGCATAGGACGGCTTCATTCTGAACCGCATGAGAAGTCTTTGCTCGAGCCGCATACGAACACCCACGTGGCAAGGCCACGTGGCATTTTTATGGTTCTCGGGGGATTTGTGTCAGAGATCTCTTTCTCTTCCCTAGAAGTCTGTCATTATGACAGAGTCATAATTACTTCTTTTTGTGTCAGGGCGGTCACTTTTTCAGAGTTGTCAGCCGTCAAAATAATTAATACGAGAGGGCAGAGGAGAGGACTGTCCTGCCACGTGTCTTCTGAGCCGCATGGGATGTCTTGGGCCGCATAGTCCCTTATGCCGCATAAATCTGTGAGCCGTATGGGCTTTCTGAGCCGCATGGGGTTCCTTGACCGTATGGGTCATTTTCTTTAATATTTTCTATGCTTCTACAATATCACCAATGTACCCAGTATAATACAGAGGGCGATCGTGCATGTTGGTCTTGATAAGCATATCTTGTGGAGTGAAGACAATGTTGGGCATTGCGCCTGTATAAGCGTTGTCCTGGAGATCTGCAGGCGAGGTCTCCCCAGTAAGATTGGACTGAGCCAGATATGCGTTGGCATTCTGGAGGGCCTCGTTCAGCGCAACACAAACATCTTTGGAGAGTCTAAGGAGCTCGTATAGTGATAATTTGGCCGGTATGTTGGCCAATTGTGCCAAGATGTCAAAGTTGTAGGGCCTCTCCAGCCCATGAGGCGTCTCTCTTCGGAGCGGCTTGTCAAAGCGAGTCTCCTTCGGCCTAGGCTTGTCGATCGTCGAAGGCTGAGAAGGTCCTGGGGCATCAGCAGCTGTCGGCTGATGATCTTCAGCCGAGTTACCCAGTGGAGGTTGGGTTTGTGCGCCGGATCGGGTAACAACAGCAGTAGCTTCTTCGACCTCGGTCGAGATTGTGTGGCATGATTTGACTTTCCCACTCTTCTTCTTGCTAGTGGAGGGTGGTGCGGACTGAGTTACTTCAGGTACCAGGTCCGGATGGACCCACATGACCTCCCCTCGTGATGTGGTAAGGGACACTAGACCAGCAGCCTGGTTTCGGGGAGGTGGAAGGTTAGCGACCTCCATCCTTGCTCTGGGGACGGGCACTACTCTATCTTGAGTCTTTGTTGGAGGAAAGCTGCCGAATTGTACTGACACCATATTGGCTGCTACGGTCACCTTTTCGAAATCAATGGCCAAGGCCTTAGAATCGATGAGATACTGGATGTATCGCTTCAGTTGGTAGCAGTCTTGTGTAGCATGGTGGACATAGCGATGATAGTGGCAGTACTTGGGGCCTTCCATCTCTGCAGGACGAGGTTTACGTCTTGGAGGAGGGAGCTGAATTCGACCTCCTTGTATGAGCATGTCCAAGATGGGCTTAACATGGCCGTCTTCGAAGGAGTAGGTCATCTGAGGCCACTGCTTCTCTGTCGGCTTCGGTTCAGGCTTCGGAGCTGTGTCGGCCACCATAGCCTACTTGCCCTTGTTGTCTCGATTGTTGGAGGGGTTACCACCATTATTGTTGTTGGTGTTAGGGCGTTTGCCCTTGTCCTCTCCTTCCGAGACGTGTAATCCCAGTTGGCGAGCTTTTTTCAACTTGTCTTTTGCGCTAGAGGCGCTGATAATGAAAATCTTCCAATCCTTAAACTGACTTTCGCCCATCCAGAGGCTGATTGTGGGGAGCAGCCTCTTTTGGCAAATTTCAATTAAGGAGGAATCAGGGTTACCGGAAGGCAACTTCATCGCGGTTTGACGAAACCGTTCGATATAGTTCCTTGTCAGCTCCTTTTCTCCCTGGACAACGTCCATGAGGGTGGACATCGTCACGTCTTGTCCTACTTCGTAGAACCTCTCCAGGAACATACGTTTGAAGCCGACGAAGGAATGGATGCAGTTGTCCGACAAGTTGCGGTACCAGTCAAAGGCGACCCCTTCCAAAGCTCCAATGAACAACCGCGTGAGGATGGCGTCGTCATGAGGCAGATGGTCGGTTGTGACTTCGAAGTAGGTGATGTACCTGCTTGCAGATGTCTTCCTATCATACGGATTGATGTTGAATGGTTTATATCTTGGTGGAAAGGGCACATCTCTCTATGCAGCAGGATACGGTCGTCATATCCTGAGGTCCTGGCAGTTTTCTCGGGCGTGGAATATGGCCCGGAGCTCCTGGACCTCTCTTCTTGCCTCTCTGGCCTCGTCTGCAGCGATGGGAGCCGATATTTCAGGAGGATTATCACCCGGGTTTGGTGCGGCTGAGTTCGAGTCCGCATTGACCGCGGGTCCTACTTTTGTTTGGCCAAGTGTTCTTTCTTGCAGAATTGGAAGGGCCGCTTTGATCTCATCCACAGATTTGACCAAGGTACGAAGTATGGCTTCCAGAGTGTCGATGCATTGGCGATCACTGGGACCATTTTGGTTGTTGTCTGTCATGAACACCATCCTTACATGAGGAGAGATGGAAGGAACGGTGGAGGACGTGCCCTCTGAGTCATACCCTCGTACAGAGAAGTCGTCAAGGTATGTAGGAATGTTCTCCTCTGGTTTGGACTCAGAATGAGTACCCCCAGCTTCAGAGCTTGCCTCATCTTAAAAATTGTGGACGTCCTTGGGGACGTCGGAACATGCTGCATTTATTGGGGTAACCGTTTCCCCTGGATCATCTTCTTGGAACACCGGATTGTCGTGGATGTTTGAAGGAGTGCTACCCCCGGCTCCAGTGCCTCCCAGAGATGTGGACGACGAATCTCCAAGTGTGGCAGATTTTATCTTTGAGCGAGTACCTTGGAAAACTCCTCCCGTATCGATCGTGGACAACCACTTATAAGAGGGTTTCTTGGTTGAGATTTTTAGGCTGGAGACGTTTATTTTCTTTCCTCTCCCGCTGCCAGGGATCTTGTGAACAGATTTGCAGGAGGCGACGAGAAGCGGCTCGTCTTCTGAGCTTGGGTGTTGCAGCCGTTGGAAGACGGATCGCCGATTCTCTTATGTGGCCGCCTTGCTGCAGCAGCAGTTGACAATGACTTGAGTGCAGTAATATCCATGAAAGGACTCTCTGTATCCCAAGTTTTTGTCTCTTTCCTTGCGTTTGTGAAGAATCACGTTGCGTAAGTCACTCGCTTTATGGGCTCGGGAGTCCTGAGCACATACGTGTGTTGGCATCCTGCCTGCTCCCTGATGTGGGGGTAGCACGAGTACTTGCCCCTGATCATTGTTGGGAGATTCTTGATAACTATCCCGTTCGTTGGCCGCCGGGGGCTGGACACGGATAGTTTTATACAACTTTCAATCAGGGGCCCGCGTAATAGTCAGCGGGACGCCCTGATAGTCAGAAGTTGGGATAGCTGTCTAAGCTCGATGAGCCAGCGCTGCCCGAGACTTCTTCCTTCTAGCACCTGAGAGTGCATAGTAGGAAGAGTCCACAGAGACTGGCACATGAGAGTATCTGGGATCAGGATCGCCAGAGAGGCGGTCGAAGACTGAGCCCAAGCCGCATGAAGCAGATGGCCTACGGCTGAGATTTTTAGCCGCATAGCCTGCCTGTATGCGGCTGGCATTTGTAGCCACATAAGCAGCCCGCATGCGGCTGGCGGTTTTCATGCGACTGGGAGTCATAGTGGCCGCGTGGGCCTCTTCCATGCGGCTGGGAGTCATAGTGGCCACATGAGCATCCTCCATGCGACTGGCAGTACTGGCCGCATAAGCCTTCTGTCTGTGGCTGGCTTTTGTGGTCGTATGAGTCTTCATATGGCTAGCGCCCTTCTGTGGCTTCTTTCTGGACCGTCTAGAGTTACCCTTTGCCCCTGCAAGTCCAGCATCGTAGTGTTTTTCTCTGCCAAACTTGGGGACAGCAGAGTCCTCTATGGTCTGAAGTGGGGCCGTAAGAGGGTCTTCTCCGCCGTCTTGGGCAACAAAGATTACTCCTTCGAGAGCTTGGGGAGGAGCGAATAATTTGGACCTCCACTCCCTGCGGGCCTTCTTCGTACGGGCTCGCCACTGGACCGGTCCAGTGCTCCCGTAGAGAGCATTTCTTCAAACGCCTACTGGTCGAACCGGGCGACCAGCATTTGTTGAGTGGAGCCAAGTTTGGATGCGTTCGATTGGATCACCAACTCCTCAGCCGTGGAGAAGTTATTCTCCAGCAGAGTCGCCATCGTGTTTGCCATTGATTGTAAAAGTGCAGAACAATTTTATAGGAGGACTGAACTTAGACTCACAATACAAACTCGTTCGTACAAAGAAAGCCTAGGAATGAAAACCTAGGTACAGCAATCTAAGTACGATTATTTATTTTTGATTCTGGGGGGTGACGGTAGAGGCTCGGGAAAGCGACGACAGCTCCGCCTTACTCCTTGGACGATCGGACGTAGCCTTGGCTCTGATGAAGAAATGCTCTCAGAATATATGGAGAGACTCTTCTGTGCGTGCCTTTGTCTCTCTGTGTGTCCAGCCGAATTCTTCTCTCCCCTCTACTAGGGAATGGCACCTTGCTATTTATAAGAGTGGGGTGTGATCATTAGGGTTTGCAATGATTTCCTCTTGAAAAGTCGGCGGTTTGGGGATTAATTACCATTTTCCTTGATCCTATTTTGTTGGCAATTAATCTGGGTCGTTAATCTTGATTACAATAAATCTGGGCAGTTAATGTTGATTGCGCCAAATCCGTATGGGCAATTAATGTTGATTGCCACGAATCTTTATGATTTGCTAGGACAAGCTCGGATCTTCCACCACGTGTTCAATATGCTTGATTGTAATAAATATGATTTGATCCGGGTAATTATGATGATTGTACTAAATCTGGTAGTTGATAGTAACAAATCTGGGTGGATAAATCTTGATTGATTTGGTGCCACGTGTCCAACCATCATTATACTGCGAGCCGTAAGGACGCGGGGGGAACTGATCCTCTGCCACGTGTCCTAACTTTGAGCCACAGGGACATGGTGTCTTGACAGAGCCGCATGAGGGTGGCTTCTCAGGATTTGAACCGCATGTAGGTGGCAGCCGCATAGGTATGGCCTCCGAAATCGAGCCGCATGAGGGTGGTTTCCAATTGAACCGCATAAGGCTGGCCACGTGTCAAGGCTACATGGGCGTGGCCTCTCAGCATTTGAGCCGCATGGAGATGGTCCCCATGATCCGAGCCGCATGAGAGTAGCGGCCGCATGGGGTGGCTTCTCAGGATTTGAGCCGCATGAAGATGGCCCCCATGATCCGAGCCGCATGAGAGTAGCAGCCGCATGGGGGTGGCCTCCATCTGAATCGCATGCGACTGGCCACGTGTCAAAGCTGTATGGAAGACTTTGGAATTTGATGGATCGTGCCAGCTATCAAGATTTTCTTTATTTCCCTAGGAGCACGCCTTTATGTCAGAGTCATCATTGCAGCTTTATGTCAGAGCTGTCAGTTCACTTTTATGTCAGAGCCGCCTTGTTGTGTCAGAGCATTAAATGAGGCCACTGCTTAATGGCCAACTGTAGAGACGAGCCGCATAAGGCAACGTGGCTTTTACTCGAGCCACATGGCTATGTTGGCGACTTTTGAGCCGCATAAAACTCTGGGCAGTTAATGTTGATTGTGCCAAATCCGTATGGGCAATTAATGTTGATTGCCACAAATCTTTATGATTTGCTAGGACAAGCTCGGATCTCTCGCCACGTGTTCAATATGCTTGATTGTAATAAATCTGATTTGATCCGGGTAATTATGATGATTGCACTAAATCTGGTTGTTGATAGTAACAAATCTGGGTGGATAAATCTTGA
Source organism: Iris pallida (assembly GCA_029216955.1). Classification (NCBI taxonomy): domain Eukaryota; kingdom Viridiplantae; phylum Streptophyta; class Magnoliopsida; order Asparagales; family Iridaceae; genus Iris; species Iris pallida. Next base: position 11,179,824 of record JANAVB010022800.1, read on the forward strand.
TTGATTTGGTGCCACGTGTCCAACCATTATTATACTACGAGCCGTAAGGACGCGGGGGGAACTAATCCTCTGCCACGTGTCCTAACCGTGAGCCACAGGGACAGGGTGTCTTGACAGAGCCGCATGAGGGTGGCTTCTCAGGATTTGAACCGCATGAAGGTGGCAGCCGCATAGGTATGGCCTCCGAAATCTGAGCCGCATGAGGGTGGTTTCCAATTGAACCGCATAAGACTGGCCACGTGTCAAGGCTACATGGGCGTGGCCTCTCAGCATTTTAGCCGCATGGAGATGGTCCCCATGATCCGAGCCGCATGAGAGTAGCGGCCGCATGGGGGTGGCTTCTCAGGATTTGAGCCGCGTGAAGATGGCTCCCATGATCTGAGCCGCATGAGAGTAGCAGCCGCATGGGGGTGGCCTCCATCTGAACCGCATGCAGCTGGCCACGTGTCAAAGCTGTATAGAAGACTTTGGGATTTGATGGATCGTGCCAGCTATCAAGATTTTCTTTGTTTTCCTAGGAACACGCCTTTATGTCAGAGTCATCATTGCAGCTTTATGTCAGAGCTGTCAGTTCACTTTTATGTCAGAGCCGCCTTGTTGTGTCAGAGCATTAAATGAGGCCGCTGCTTAATGGCCAGCTGTAGAGGCGAGCCGCATAAGGCCACGTGGCTTTTACTTGAGCCGTATGGCTATGTTGGCGACTTTTGAGCCGCATAAAACTCTTGAGCCGCATGAAGCTCTGAGAGTTTCTTTGAACCGCATGAGACTCCCTCTGTTTTGAGCCGCATGGATTTTCCTGTTCTTTTCCATGCTTATACACAGGGCACTAACTATCATTCCATTGGAAAATTATTCTAATCAATCGGTAATCCTCGTATATCCCAAAATTTTAGAAGGCTTACGGTCTACCCACCTTAGAAGCTAGGACATGGTTTTAGGAATAATGAGGTTAGAAGGATTCCAATAGTAGCTTGAGGATCGAGAGGAGAACGAGTAACTCAAGGCAAGGTTCTAGTCATATGGCTGGCCGATGGTAGCTACACTTGTATATACAACTATCATAGCCATGGGGATACTCTGTATCTATCTATCAAATACGAGCGTTCGTCTTTCCAATTAGTGAAAGACAAAAGCAATAAGGAGTTCAAAAAAGATGTCATCGAATACAATTGCGTGATTCAAGGGCGGATGTATAATTCAAAAGAAATTGTCAATACAGTCGCGGATGAGATCCTGGATACCTTTATATCTCAATCCATGTAGGGTAATTAAATGAAGAGCGAATCAAATGCATCATGGTTGATCAGACCGTAATACACTGATTCTGATTAGACAATATGTTAGTAGGCGTCCCCAATAACTTATGTCTTGAATCAAGCTCGGTAAAAGAGTAAGCTTACAAAACTAGGCTGTAATAGCAGCGTTGGTTAAGATAGTCAAAATACAAGTATGCGAGATTTTTGAAAGGAGGCACAAATAGTTCAAGTTTTGTGAGAATCAAAACCTTACCTGGTGTTCTTGCTTATACAGTCAACCTACTATCTTCTTATTCCTAAGGCCTTGGTCGACTAATGGGTTATGGACCTCTAAATTCTATATTCCAGGTAAACCTGTTAGTGTCAATCAATTACCTCGCCAATAGATCACAAGGACCATGAAATGCTAGGTTGAGAGACATGTTATCCAACTTACAGAACTTCCACTAGTATTGGCTTTGGGTCTTATGGGACATACAGGACATTTTCTATTCTCTATAGTATCCTAAACTTGTAATCACGTCTGAAGTCATTCAACCGAGAATTATGCCACGCCCGTCTACTCTGGTTGTGGCAAACCCTTGGTTCCGTGATTCAATTATGATAGGCTATCAGTTACTCTACCCTACATTGACATAAGGTCTAAAGAGGTCAACGAAGATATAGTTTTAGCAATGCTCCGTAACCTACGATTCCTTGAAATAATTTTAATTCTATGGGTCGTGCCTCGCCAGTGCACTGCTGGCTGGCCATCGCTGTCGTTAAATTATTCCTAAGAACTTCAAGGGCTGCTAGAGATTCAAACTAGTTGGCTATGATAGGAAGTGTAAACATCTACCTATAAGTCTTAATCCTTTAAAGTAAAAGATTGATCGGGAAGGAAATAATTGAAGACAAGAGAAGTAAGAACATCATAATCTTTATTTCATACGTACTTTAAATGGTTGAGGGAAAACTGTGAATCAAATCTAACTTGGGATTCATATATGAATAACAGAATCAGAAATTATAAACCAATTCCTTATAGCAAAATAGAATTTAAAATAGGCAATTCTAGCTTATGATATAAGATTTATACCTATCAGAGCAAAAGAAAATCGAACAGTTTACCAATATTAGAGCCTTAATTCTAGGAAAGCCTAACTTACTAAGTGAATAGTATATCCACATTATTGGATCATATCGTCATATCAAAAGTAATAGTGCATCTATAGAGATCTTGCAAGCTATCTAAATTCAATAATTCCTTATCTAAAATGTATGGCCTATCTGACAACCTTAACTACCCAACGGTCAATTTGAACAAGGGACTCCTAGTCCTAGTCATTCTCTTAAATCAATTTAACCTAAGTTGTGAATGAGCATTTTCTAGTCGCAGGCTCGCAATGGTACGACTAACTTAAGCACCATCACGAGTTCGCAATCTTTTACAAAAATGGACCTGCATGGGCCACCACAAAAAATTGTCACGACCCGCACCCGCTTTTCGGATACGAAACGTGTCCAAGCCAGCCTACGCCGCAGAGTCGACGGTAGAACGCTGTCAAGTCCGCAAGAAATAAATGCTCAAAAATAAACTTTATTGCTCATTCACATTTCTAGATTTGATTACAACATTTACAACATTTAAAAGAAAATACAAAGTTCTCACAATATAGAAAAGACAGCTAGTTCCACTATCTAGGTCGACCTCAGCATACCCATACCTTTCCAGTGCTAAGAGTGATCGCGGCTAAACCTGAAAATGTTGGTTTCCAGTCAGGAATGGAACGAGTACAATCTCACAACAGAATCAATAAATGACGAAATCCATAAATCTGTAATAATACTAAGATACATGATATGGGATAAACAAGAATCATGATAGAAATCATGCGAGTAAAAGCAGGAAGACACGGTACACAAGACAAGCAATGACAAGAAAACTAAAATGTAACAAGACTATATCTAACTAGTGATTTGAAATACACTTACGACATGTAAACGGCTAAGGGGTAAATCCGGCACCCCGTACGTGAGTTGTGCGACTGGTATCAGGAAAGAATAGACATTTTGGGTATATTTTTGGATATGTTTACATGTCTACTAATGTACTTCCCCGCCGGGCTAGTACCCACGGATTCAAACAGGTCACGAACACGAAAATATATTGGTCACGAACAACATGCAAGAATCCATAACTACTATCTCGTGTGACAAGCGTGTCAAGAATCAGCATGATATCGATGTAAAACAATATTAACTACAAAAAGTATAGAGATAATCAAATACAAAAAACTATCAGAGATGTACTCACCAGAGGTCCTGTGTTGGTGAAACCGATAATACTATACCACTCAAAGAGCCACAATCAGTCAACACATAAAAAAGTCTCTGGATGCTGAAATAAACATTACCAACATTCTCAGAATAGTCAAATTATCTAGAATTGCCTGTCGTTAAGTCCAATTCTGGACACAGGAGCAAAACGGTAATTTTGGGTCAAAACGGTATCCACCGTTGGACCCGCTTTGCACCAAAAAGTGCGCCAGAGTCAACGATCTCTAAAGTCGTCAAACTATATGTCAACAGGTCCGATTTTCTGATACGAACCCAACCGTATGTCCAAAGTTGGATTCCGACGGGCCGTGCACAAAATCTCCCGTTGAATCGGATCGTGGGGCCCGCAAAATGGCAATCCGATCAACTGTCTTAAAATCGGACCAACCTTGGGATACAGGAACATAAAAACGATACGGTCATGTTGGCACAAGTTTTGTCTCGATCTGACGAGCGTGCACAAAGTAATTGAGAAATTTGCACAGAGGCCGATACGGTGAATTTCGACGGATACGCATCAAATTCGTCGCGCACACGCAACCAATTTGAATTCTGTCAAAGCTCACATGTCCACGAGGCCGATACGCACCTTTCTATACTTTCGTTTCGCGACCACGTCGCCCGGATTGGCGGGACGCACGTCGTATCGAAGGATTTCAATGTTTTTTAAACAGTTTTAAAACAAGTTTTTACTTATTTTTAATCAGACTTTTATTGATGTATAATAAATGAAATTAACATCCGTAAATAGAATTTAAAAGGTGTATATGTTGTCTTATATATATACACATACACATATGCACGTGTATTTATTTGCCACGTATATATGTATACACATTGATAAATTCTGAATAAATATTTATATGCCTATATATATATATATATATATATATATATATATATATATATATATATATAAATATATATATATATATATATATATATATATATATATATATATATATATTTATATGCCTATATTTATATATATATATATATATATATATATATATATATATATATATATATATATATATATATATATATATATATATATATATATATATACATATGATATATATACATATGATATAATACTTCCAAAAATCATAGTATTTCATCTTCCTCGTATAGAGTTAGTATAACAATATGTACACAGATTATAAAATATATTTATTATCAAAAAAATATAAATAACCATTAATAATTATATGCGTATAACTACACATCAAATATCACAACAATATTAATAACAAACTGTAGGAGAACAATACTTCGATGCTAGATGTATTTGGAATTGCAGGTATAGCCTAAATATCGCCAACTGCACAAGGGTAGCTAAGTATGGTGTTCATCCTATTTCTAAAATAGAATATCAATTTAATTATATATATATATATATGTGTGTGTGTGTGTGTGTGTGTGTGTGTGTGTGTGTGTGTGTTGTGTGTGTGTGTGTGTGTGTGTGTGTGTGTGTGTATAAATCTTTTATATATGAAATGCCTATTTGGACAACCAAAATTAATAAGTGCAGTACGTCTACATGGACGTCCTTGGCCTCACTACAAGATTACATGGGCTCGGTTTCGGTTCGGCTCTAGTCCGAGCTAAATCGATAAAACCGGACTCCTACAAGTCATTAAATTAATAAATAACTTAATTAAATTCTTTATAGAGGTCAAGTCGCAACTTAGCCTAGTTTTCCTAGTTGGGACACACTTATGGCTCGGCCATCCCTACTATGGCTAATACACTAGTCAAGGCACGCCGCTGCACTATCCATGCTATGATTCATAGTCGTCTTGTACTCCAAAACTCAACCGTGGCTAAAATCATCTACCGTAATAATTAACTAAATAATTATTTATAAAATTTCTAAAAATCACCATTCAAATAAAATAAATAATAATAAAATATTTTAAAATTTTCGGGAAGGGAAGCTACACACTCCCCCAATCTTAAGGTTAAACCATAGTCGACAGTACAATATTATATATCAAGCTCGTCTCACTCTGATTTCTAAACATCGAGCATAGATTATCCTACCCGCATCAGCAACATCCAGTTTAAGGGGTCCGAGCCTATTCAGTAAAGTCATTCCTTGGGTAAATCCATTCCAACTAAAATCTTTGACTTATCGTGATTGACAAACATCAATTAGTGCCACTCTTCTAGTCCAATTCCTCAAACCTATGCGACACAATCAACCAATTCAAACTTATATACCTTGAGTACAAAGTCAAGTCATAACCATCGATCATGTATCGCAATATCGATTCCAAATTTCCAGTCATTGAATCTCCATCATAAATTTTCCAATTATAACTTTCCATAAATTCTAGTCCTACTAATCCTCGATCTATGCATCTTTTTCATCGCAAAATCATAAGATCGCCTACTACCAACTTCTTGAGCCATCAGAAACCTTATATTACTGATCATATAATTCTAATTCTACCGAATCATATCGACTCATTTATCCTCCAAATCTGTCAATATTATCATCCCGCCAAGTCATACTAACATCACTACACCAAAAAAGATATTTTGGAACAGTTTTTATTTGTTCCTAATATTTTTAGGAACATATCATAACTGTTCCTAAAAGTGGCGTTGCAATATTTGGAACAGTTATAAAACGTTCCAAATTTTAGGATGGAACGGTTATCAAACGTTCCTAAATTATACTTTGGGACATATATAATGTGTTCATAAATTATTCTTGAAACACCATAGAAATGTTTCTAAATGTCATTTTGAAACTCTTTACGCTCGTTTCTAAATGTAATTTGCAACGCGTTTACATTGTTTATATGGATCGTTTTGAAACATTTTATTAATGTTCCTAGGTATTTTCTTTTAATTTCAATTTCGTGTTCCAATTTTTATTTTGAAACACATATCTGATAATTCATAAACTGGCCATTCAAACACATAAATGGTTTACACGTTTCCTAAATTAACATCCAAGAGCTCCATCAAATTAACCATTGTGGTCAACTTAATATAAAACAATAACATATCCCAAAAGTTTATCTTTATAAAATGTCAACAAAGTATATAAAGTAAAAAGATACAAATAATGTATAAAATCTAGACTAGACTTTAAAAGGCAATCTGGTTACAAATTTAGTTATCCAAAATTTAATCCTATGACTTGCGTCGATAAACGATTCAATGATCTGTCCAGAGACATTGATTGTCTCAATTATAAAGTCAAAAATAACTGTCATGCCAGCTTCGAAGGCTCCAATCTTGTAGGCATTATACGAGCTGCAATAGGCTTATCATCTTCAATGCTCAAATCCTTTTTAATAAACCTCAGGAAGTAGTTCATGTTTTTCCTGCATGAGGACACAATTCAGATGAAATTTGGCCATGCATAAACAAATAAAGTATAAACTGGTATTAATTTTGATCTAAATGAGAAAGGAAAAGGGTCGTGATTCAGCATTCCTAGAAAGTACTATAACAATGCAGCCTAGTTTTTTTTACTACCTTACTGATCATGAAGAAATACAATTAAGAGTGATTTAAAGACAAAAGATCATTAAAACTCTTAGGCAACAACATATGCAAAAAGATGTACACAGGAGATGAAAGGACACTGGTTCTTAACAAAATTCTCATTTTTCATATAGTGGGGAAAAATTGCAATATCATATAATTCGATCTTACGAATTAGCACTATAAAAAGAGTGACATTAGTAGAAAAGGTCTTTAACATAATTGAAAATAATAAAGAGGCTTCATGTGATATTTAGGGCCATGCTTCTATTTCTTAAAAAGTCATGCTTTGTTAAAGCATCATAACAGTAAGTAACTTGATCTCAAACTGAATTAATGTAGCCATATTTTAAAAATAAGTTGTGTGATCTACTTTTGCAACCAGTGAAATCCTCAGTTTGGCAATGATTGACAATAAAAAGTATATATAAATTCATAATTTTATCGCAATAACTAGCAAGAATATCTTTGAAAACAACTATTTTATTACAACCACTATTCATGGTAAATATTTGTGTATGCTTTATAGAAGAGAAACCACACTTATTTTTCGTCAAACATATGACATGGCTTGCTAGCATTCTTATTCACTGAAATACTTTCAATTTTGAAATTAGTATGTACAATACATTAGCATAGCCAACTAAATTGTGAGTATATAAAAAAAGAATTGTGAGAGATATATAAACTATACCTGTAGCAACCAACATTAAGAATATCACACATTGAGCCAAAGTCTCTCTCTTCTCTCCACGGATCAATATCCACTGACTCCCAGTAGTGGATAACATCTCCTCCTGAAAATTTTAGTACAGTATGTTCTAATGTATCTTCCTCTTTACCTAACAATGAAACCTATTGCATACACCAATTAATAAAAGAAATTATGTGAAACCACTACAGCTGAGTCAGTTAACTTCCAAACGAAGGTACATAAGAGCTCCAAAATAGTAAAAGCTCTTCAAGGCTGACAATAATATGTTTAGGAAAAAAAAATATCTGAACCTTCTTCATGAATAGAGAAAATAACGCACCCTATTGATAAAACCAACAAAAAAACGTAAAAATAAAAACCCAATTATTCACCTTGTTTCCGCCATCGAAGAGAATAGGATGGCACGTCCTGGAGTAGACCTCCTTTTATGAACTCGAGCCCTTTTCGGGTTACAATTATGTCCATTTCTGCCCTGACCTGGCAGCACCCTCCCAAGGAACCTCTGATAGATCCTCATGTATGAAGGTTGGCCACTTCAAGATATGCAAATAATATTGGAAGGCTTACATGTTTAAACCCTTCAAAAGCTGTGCCTTGTCCATGTTGTTGTATCAGACATGTATTGGACATACACAGACACTCCCGGTTCTATGTTATTTTTATATTTTACAGGAGTATAAATGGAAGGAACATAATTGCTAACATCAGACCAGTCTATTATCATTTCCTGAATGTAACTATTAGTTACTGACTTCCAAGTATGGATGATGTTGGCATTATACTTATATGACCAATTGGGCAAGTATCTCATTATCCGAGAAATAGTGACGAGCCCTCCCAATCCTCCAGGACCCACATAACTCAATTTTTTGTCCATAAAGAATTTGAGTAGATAGACAAGTTTCAATCAGAAACTTAAGATAATAAACCAAAACAAGGTCGGTGTTAAGTTTTACCTGGATCAAAATGTTTATTTTCAAATGGCTGATACTTCTTCTCTGCATCCAAAGCCAAAAAAACAAAAATTCAAATACCACTACATTATTTTATTTTCTTAAGACAATCATTAAAGTTAATATACCACTAAAAATATATTTAAAAGGAAAAAGCAACAAGGCAGTACACATTCAAAAAAAACTAGAATCCTGCGCATTCAAAAATTTAGAATATTTCATCTATTCAAGCTCTAAGTAAGAAGAAGCATTTATCAAACAGATTTCCAATTTATACAGTAAGCAATATTATACTACTTGATCAAAGTAAAGAATGAAGTCCCACAAACTTCCAATGTTATAGATCTTCCTTTAAGAAGGCAAAACAACATGTTCTTCTATTATGTACATTAAGAAGTACTATAATCGTGATTAACTTAAAAAGTTAATCACTCATATTTTAAATGAAAAAAGAAAGTAGTTTGAGGAATAGTTACCACACTCCTAATCACAGCACCTGTACCAAGTATTGCCTTCAGTACCACTGTCTGCAAACATCCAACAATTAACCCAACGCATTTTTATGAAAAAAATATTTGCATCCATTATTTTACGATAAAGTAAGCTTTCGATAACATAACTGGATGACACCCTAATGAAATAAAAACCAATTATTATAGGATCAGATCATATTAAATGGATGAGCTAAGCAATTATCTTTAAATTTTGATACAAAGAAATTGTATTACAACACAACAACAGTAAATATGGTAAGAAAGTGAATGCCTCAGGTACAATATGAAATATAATATGTTAGATGAGACGATGTAAAATTTTGCAGGTCAAATGGAATAAAATTCAATTATTTTTAAGTAAAAATTTATATGAAAACATCAAATAGATTATGACCTGCAACATAGATTATGACTTGCTAAAATGTTATTTGATGAGGACATAAGATTGGCAACATGCAAAGAAAAATTAAGTATGATGACCTCAAACCAATTGTTGAGAACCATTGACGCAGGTGAAACTAAAATGTGCACAAAATCCCTGTGAAGCATTATTTCAAGAAAAGAACATTCAGGTACAAACTCAGGATCTAAATCATGACGCAACTGATGATTACTTTCTTCTGCACTGACACCATTTTCTTCTGTCCCAGTGTGAAAGCCTATTGTAGACAGCGGCTCCAGAACTCTGACTTGTGAAACTTGTCCTTCACCTTGTCCATGAATCACGAATTCTCCCGCGTGACTTCCAGAGTTGGTGAGTCCAATATGGAATCCATGAACTCGCAGAACTTCTCCAGCTGCTTCTCATATCTGCATCACAGAAAAAAGAAAATCAACTACAATCTACATTGCACCAAAATAAATACGACATTACACAATACGGAGATGGCGACACAACATTAATTTTGGAAGGAATTTCAACTAAAGTAATGTTAATTTTAAAAGTATTCCATAACTCGTACTTTTAAAACTTATTGCCAAGCTACCAATCTTTTTGAATCACATATTAGAATGCGAATCAAAAGCATTTTTGAGGTGTTATTTATTTCCTTAGTGAAATCATATTGTCAAAATGTGATTTCTAAAAGAATGGTAACTTGATAATAAGTTTCAAAAGTACCATTCTTTACGGAACAATTTTAAGACTAACACTATTCAAGTCCAGATCCAACTTGCATTATGTCCTAGTGTATTTGGGGTGCTTGGGTTGTGTCTAATTCGTGTGTCCAGCATTACGCAAGTCAGACGCGACACCAATTTTAGGAGCATTTATGCCTAACTTAAAATATAATACCTTACCGTGACTCCTAGGATTTTTCTTGCAAAGATGACGCTTCTTAAATCATTCCACATAAAGTGTATTGCTCAAATTTATCACCAAACTATCGTTATTTCTCGAATTGTATTTCCATGCAATTCCATTAGCGGTGCCATGTCGCAAGTTGAATAAAAAATATAGAATTTTGACTAGAGCATGTCAGTCTACATAGAATAGCAACATATATCCCCAGTCTATAACCAACAGATATGAGCAAAATTTCCAAAGAACTAAAGGATTCAAATCTCAAAGTTGCTCTTAACTGATTCATCCACTACAAAAAGGAAAAAAGAATACCAATTCAAAGTTAGCAAATATAAAAAATTATACCGAACCTGACAAATTTGAATAGCCCTAGCTCGATTAGCATGCTCAGCTGCTTGGCTGCATCTTCATAGAGGATCTCCATCGCTCTTCTGCCGGCTGAAATAAATTAGGGTTAGGGTTTCTATATACGAACAACTTTTTTAGACAAGTTAAGAATGGTAGGGAGACTATGAACTGAGAGGGAAAGTCTCCACCTCCTCGTGACCTCTTTTTGATCTAAATCAGAGCAGAGCTTTCCCAAATCCAACTTTCCCACAGCAGTAGGGGAAGAGGAACATATAGGCGGTCGCCCCTATCGACTGGAATTGGAGAAAGCTCTTCTCAAGTGGGGATCACCAAAGATTATGGAGAGGCAGGGCCATCGATAGAGGAGATGAGGCTAAGGAGTTTCCTCAATATAGGTAGAGGAAAAATATAGGATTATAGGGTTAGGGTTAGAATTTTTGGAGGAGGAGGAGATAAATAGCGATAGGGGGTTGTGGTTCTTTTGTTTGGAAGGAGTGGGAGAGGGAATCGAAGAATATAAAAGGAGGGGGAACTGCTTAAAAGATCCACATGTGATTTGGAACATTGTAGAAGCATACACAAATAAATATTTTTTTCTTAAAATTAAAATAAAACATATTAGGAACATTTTTTTGATCTGGAACATTTTAATTCTGTTACAGAACCTAGGTACATAAAATAAACGTTCCAGATTAGAAAATACCTAGTGTTTCTAATTTTCTATTTTGGTGTAGTGCATCCATACATACACATTCCAAGTTCATCTAATCAAGTCATCCAAACATTCGATAATGTCATTAATCCATAAATTTCCAAAAAATCTAGAATTCGATTAAATAACAACATTTAACACAATAGTCATTCGTCGAGTCAGAGTACTTCCGAGTTATTGCATATCGATCTTTGAGACGCCTCAATACCATCAATGATATACATAACCAGAAGATCTTTCTTTTACAATGAACTCCAAGTCATGCAAACAATGTTATCATCTGAACTTGAATATATAATCAGCTTCTCCACAATCAAGATTAAATCAGCTATAGCTATCTCCTGAACGAGTTACAAGATCAAAGCGTACTAACTTAAAATCACATTTATTATTGTCTATCTTAGATCATCATGCATCATAACTTTTTAATCGTATCAATCTATACTATCTGCCAAACATCAATACAGTATCCATTCATCCAAATTTCAAGATTGATTAGCTATAGTCTAACTGAAGTCATCGAGCGATACCATCTCAAATCCTTAGAGTCCTACTCGTATCTTTAAATTAAAATTCTAAATCGCTATCTTCCAATCTTGCTAACTTTCCTTATTTGATTTTGAAACTGAATCTTATTCAGTTCTGAGTCATCATTTTTTTATACGATCCATATTTAATTTCTCGACTGAGTCATCTATTCTATTATATATTAACTTTTCCCAATCAATCCATCTAATCTATCATTCTAAATTCCATAACAATGGCAATCCAAATCTAATACATGTCATTTCTTATTAATTTGAACCAATCTCGTACAAGATATTTGAAATTGCAACTAACTCTGTAATACTCATTCTAAGACTTTGCACTATCACGTAGATTGCTGGTAGTCTCATTAGTACCTCAAAAACTCAATTGATCGAACATCCCCAAGGCTATCTTATAAACTACTCAGGGATCATGTTACTCACACAAATCCTCAAAATGATTTCAAATTACAATCGATACAGTTGTATATTCCATTGATCCATTCTTTAAGATCTCCTCTATATTTGCACCGATAATATCGTCGCCTGACAGCACCTCTATCGATAGTTATCCAACATCCAATTAATTGATTCAAACCTATCCCCGTCTAAAATATTTTGATTCCGTACACAACTTGCTAACATTGACATAATTTAGAGATCTAATGCTCAGCTCTACTCAGCCAACAAGGCCTTCCATAAAACTATCTTAATCAACGTAATACCCGCATGAGATTTATAAAATATCTAGACTTATTGTTTGGAACATCCTATAGAATATTGAGAGAGAGCATCAATGATATCGATTACGAATGTAATTTGAAGATGAATCGTTAGGAGTCCAATGACATAAAGTCGTGCTTTGATATCACTATGTTATGTCCAGTTCTGCAAAATAGGTTATCTTCGTATGGGCATGATATGTATGAGCCTAAGTTATTCTTGCACAAGATAAGCACCAAAATTGTCGATTAAACAGCTAATCGACAGAGTTGTCGCACAAAAGTTCCCAAACAAAAAAGTTGAATCAACATAAATGGTGTATTGAAATTAAATCATCTTTATTGATATTGTAGCAGAATTATAAACGCTCAAATCCAAGGTTACAATTACTCTCTCTCTCTCTCTCTCTCAATTACAATAAATTATTGCATAAGGCTTACAAGTTGAAGATGAATACAATCGATGATGTCCATATATTATGTCTCGTATACGAACGAAGACTTCAACGCAGATGCACACCTCAAATCGCCAAGAAACTCCATGACTTATCGACATGTCCAAGCAAGCTCCACCGAACGAATTACTTCCTACACCCTGTAAATAATCTAGTAGGATATCAGTACATAAGAATGTATTGGTATGGAGGCCTCTTGCCCACCCAAACAAAACCAACATGTTATTTAATGAGTGCACACTATTCTTATGTGGCCTTTCTAATCTTGTCTTAGGATGAGTTTTATGTCATATACTAGCAAAGCCTACTTGTGTCCCAAGTTCATAACCGTGCCATGCAACAAAATTAAACTAGCGCAAATATACCGTCTGCCCTTCCACGTTTTATAAAACTAATATGATAATAACACATAATAAAATCCACATAATCTCTACTTGTGTCACAAGTGTGTCTTTACAGAAGAGAATGTTAGACTCAAAATGTGTAGCATGTCATACATCTACTTCCTGAATCAACTAACAACCTACATGCGAATTATCGCTAACACGTCGACTTAGCTTATATGAGGGTCACAGGTACCACAAGCCATCTTGGACTATATCTTGGTGTAGATGGTAATCCTTGCAGCGGGGGTAGCGAACTCCGCTGAAGTTCCTGAATCACTCGTGCTGAAATGCAGCACGGCTATCGTGTTTCCTCCTAGGTCAAACCGATCATGTGGTCCCGAGATATTGTTCGATGAAACATCGTCGTTGTACACAAGTTGTCCACGACTATGCAATGTCTCTACTCAAACCTACCATCCTACTCAAGCCATTACTTATCTCAGTGTTTCCATCTATATGCAACTCACAAACCAGGACTGGCTCGGTGATCAACAGTCCCAAGAATTTTCTATGTTTCTTTATTTTCCATCTCCAACTCAAGAATGACTATTTGATAGTCCTCCTACCTAATTTGAACAAACTGTGTTCCACGATGGACCTCAAACATTGTCATACTCTACATGACAAGCATTAAAATCGTGGGAACGTGTATACTATGACAAGCATTGAAACCATGAGAATGTGTATACTATGACAACAAGTCAATAGTCTATAGGACAACATAAGAAAATTCATACTTTACACAAGCCGTAAAATCGATAGGGCGAGTGCCAATTTAAAAATACGATGTGATGTATTATCTATAGCATCCAGTTATCATTCCATGTTTTATATAATGTGATACATTAATGGAATTATTTCCTTAGCTATGTGGGTTCAACTCTTTTATTAGCATGCATCAGTTATTGACTAACGAAACAAGATAGAGATGAGTTTATCAAAACCACACACTCGAATGAGGACTTGCCCCGACCAAGCATAAATTCGAGCAAGTCACATCATAGCCAAGTTCGAAAGTCGTTTTGCGATGATTCATTCTGATGAACTGCATATAACGCAACACTACACTTATTACCTTATTGTTAGTTATGGTTTGGTTAGATTAACATCATGGTTAAAGTGTGTAGCTAGTTTGCTTTTATAATTGTGATCAAATCCAAGAACTTGGTAAAAATTGTTTATATGTTGTTACTGCAAGAGCATATTAGAGGCATGACAATTTGTGAAAATCTTCTTTAGGAGATCAGCTTTAGTCAAGTTCTCCTTGAAGAATGTAAAGGGTGGTTAGATTCTATAAACAGAGGTATACTAATTGACGGATTTTGTTTACAATTCCAAAATCGGAGGCTTTGTCTAGCATGACATGCTTCTGGAAAGTAAAGGAGCTTTTAATGGTCTTGACACTCCTTAAGAGAAACCAAAAGAGCCCAAGGATCCTTTTCAGTAAGGCATTCCATTTACGTCAGGCATATGCTTTTAGATAAAAATCATAGCGGCTAGCTAATCAGCTTTGTCTGCTTGATTGTCAATATCAATCGTAGACCTCAATTTCTTAGTAATAAGATAGAATTTTACATCTTAGACCACTTCAGGTAGTTTCGGTCAAATACTTACGATGCAGTAAAATCAAGCTTGTCCAAATTTGGCATTGTATAGGGGAACAAGATATTAGTGCTTTGGATAAATAAGACACCCACAAGCGACTATATAAGAACTTTGTAAGACATAGAATTTTCATATTATCATGTGAAACTTCAAGTTCTCAATATGCATGGTAAATTTTAGAAAATTATAGGTTTCAAGTTATTGGCAGATTATGGACTTTGGGTTCTTAATTGTTATGAACTTCAAGTTCAAAAATACATACATTATCAAATACAATATATACAGGCTAATACATGATAGGCATAGAACGAAAAACAAGAGTGTAATATAATTTTTAATATGTACTTTTCACAAATATATATGGATAATCATTGTAATTGTGAAAATTACAAGTTGGGGTTATGCTTCATGGAGATTGTTCATGCAATCGAGGTTTAAAAACTTACTTGGTTGAAGACTATGTTAAAATTGAGCAGTCGTTTGTTTTGTTAATTTCTCCCCTCAAGAAGTCAAGAGTATAAGTAGAGATATTTGGTGTTGATAATTATTTTAGTCAAAAAATATTAAGAAAGATTTTTTGGATGGTGGTGGGGGGTTGAATATGGTATGGGATCTACATAAGCCAAAATAATTTTTATCATATCTTATGGTTGACACAATCACAATCATATTAACATCTACAAGATAACTAGATTATTTTTATATATACACAACAACTAAGTTGTTTTAGTAGTTCAACAACAAAAATATAAAGTATAAGGATTTAAATTGGAAAAAAAGACCAAATAAACTCCTATAAAAGCAGTAGACTATAAGAATCTCATAAAAAAAAGTTACCCATCCCCTCTCTCATCTCCATTTCCTCCCCCATGAAGCAACTGTGTCGAGGATCCACTAGGTCTACAAATGGATGATTGAGGATTGAATTCTATGCTCTCGAAGTTGCTACTTCGACACAAACAAAACTTGTGATCATAACCAGGAGTACTATGTGGAGTTTCGATCTCAATTCAATATATCGAATAAATCCCTATTGATGCAAAATTTGACAAAGACTAAGAGTAATATACTAAGTTTCAAATGAACAAATGAAATCAAGAATCAATTGAGTGAGGGAAGATTACCAGTCCTCCGAAGTTAGAAGAAATCTAAGATTTGATCTCGCTCATAACGGCTAATCAAAAGAATCGATTGAAATTGAAGCCATTTCGGTCAATGGGGGCAGTTACTGGAGAGTCTAGGCGAGTCAGGTTAACCCACGACTAGAGGGACGGCTAGATGGTGAAGGAAATCTCAGCAATGGCAACTGTCACCTCGAGATCGGATTCGGCTCTGCCAGATCAATCTGATTGGGGTACCAAACGGTTGTAGCATATAAAACCTATAAGAACAATGGAGATGAAGGAAACCTCTTCAGGGGACGAGGCAGATCGGAGTAGCTCGATGAACGACGACGATCTCCTACGTAGCTAGGACACAGGGACAACACTCATCGGATGATGCTGCTTACTTCTTAGTTGATCGAGCATGTGCGAACCATGGCGAGAAGTTTGCCAGAGGTCACAAAGAAAGGGCGAGGATCGGCGGAGAATAGGAGGAGGAAGTTGGGAGCTCAGATTTAAAACTTTCGGAGGAAGAAGGGAATTTTGAGCATGAAAGAATTGGAATGGGAAGAATGAAATTGTTATTCAGTTACATTATTTAAATATAACATTTGTTTGTTACGAAAATAATCTCCCTATTGTCACGCTCCGACCCGGAATCACCTGAATCATCGTCCTCGCAGAGGGCGTGATACCGCACGAGTCTGGAGTTACGCTCGTGCAAGGCAAGATGACAAGTTCTCAAATGGTCGAGTTGATATTAACAACGAAAGAAAAACAGAGTATACAAAACCATTCTCTTTATTGATATTCGAAATGAGATTACAAAGGCTTTCGATAGCCCAACGGAATTTGCCAGATTGGCTACAACACTCAAGTTCTCTCTTGCCCACAAAGGATTTCACCGTTCTATACATAATGCCGTCTATATCTCGGCCGCATCAATCCTGTTGCATGTCCGAGCGTCAATGGGATCGCACGCTTCAATACGCTTCGGCATTCCAAGCCTCAACGCGTTCAAGCGAAACTCCGTCGCGAGCAGACCAATCCCTGAACCTGTTAGCAAACTAGTGGGGGATTAGTACTTTCGTCCTCGTTGTACTGATCAAAAACCCACTTAACAAACCGACATTTAGTATTGTATTGATTCATACAAACATACAATTTTAGTTCTCTTTCTGTGTTCTCCTTAGGATGAGTTTATGGCATATTCGAAGACTGTAAGCATGTTATCACAGCAAGCATGTCTATTTGATTTGTATAATGAAACAGGCAACCAATAGCAATCCCGTGTTATTTCATGGCGTGACTTCTTACCAAGTCGACGCACTCGCCCATGCACCGACGCAAGGTGAATACGTCTATCAGCTTTCCCTGTCATGTTATAAGTGCCCTCTATTCAGGGTCTATATGTGCACGATATATACCTTGCACTTTCAACCCATCGCCCTTAACTATATGAAGATTACTAGCTTTCCGGGCTAGAATGGACTTATATTTATCGAATCGAATATGTAAGACGATGATCACTCCATTGTGGTTGCTAACCAAACAATCAGAGGACCCCCGAAATACTCGAGTAAGTGTCTTATCACATTCACTAGAAAGTCGCTACCCGTCTAAATAAAGTGTACCAACAATATCAATTTTATCGCAGTCCCTCCTAGGCCGAACGGTCCCAGCGCCCTGGTGATCAACGTTCGAGGGAAGATAACACCCGTGCACAGGCAATACGTCTTTAAGTCCATTTGACCATGCAACGAATCTTATCTTCATACAACCAAGCAAGTTCGCTTATCTCTATTTCAATTGGCACAACGCCCCAATGTCATCAACGAACGCCCGAAGGCCACGAATATTTCGAAGGCACCATGCCGTATCGACATTTATGCCATATCCGTGCCACAATTGTTCTTCTCATTGTAACGACGCCATCTTTTATAAGTACTGTGCAGCTGCGCACATTCGCCATCTTTCCTTGCATCGTGCATTCAATGCACGCCTCGAAGCCGTGTTTTCCATCTTCTATACCTTAGTATTCAACGCGTTATACTTATGTTCCGTTATTCTAATTCGTGCAACTGAGGCACGCCTCGATAAGGTATTCAATGTTCTATCGCTCGTGCACTGAGGCACTCGCACCGATATAGTCTTTCAATGTTCTAGCATGCTAACTCATGCGCGGGGGCACAGAATGACTTATGCACTAGGGCACTCGTCTATACAGTTATCCTATGTTCTTTTGGCTTGCGCACCGAGGCGCTCCCCTTTGCGATATTAAATGTTCCATAGCGACTCATACGTCTGTCGTACGATTCATTTCTATTATTCTATCTAGTATTCGACATGCACTATATTTATCTCTCTATCGAGCTATGCCCATGGCGTTGATAGGTTAACTCAGCATACAATGATATGTATTTTACTTAAGTATGACGGAGTAGGAAAGAGAGTCAATGTCCCCCCACCTTGAATCAAAGTGCCTTGTCGTTCTACCGAGCCATTGCGGTTCGATTTCATAACTTCGTTGCACGGGCAACTCTCCTGACTTAGCCATTCGAGCACTTCGTGCTTCATTGAATTATACGTCCGTTTGGCTTACCGTGCCAACGCCTCAGTCCGTCGCAAGGCGACGATTTGCTTTTACGGACCCCTTACTGAATAAGGCAAAAGATCAACCTCTAACATTTCAGCGTAAACGTATAGCCTGCACATGAAACCAACTAAAATTAATACTTGTATTGATTCGGACTTGTGCCTTGGTCGATTCGATTTCTTAGAATCTTTGAGCCGTCTCAACGCACTTATCCTTCGAGGCAACGCGGCGCTTCGCATCGATTCACTCGATGCATTCTTTGGGACAAGGCAACTCTTCGTATCGACTTAGTTCGATGTATTGCTCGGGACAACTTAACACTTTGTATCGATTCGCATCGATACGTAATCGGGTCAACGCAACTCTTCGAGTCAACGACTCAGCATAATACACCGTGCAGAGCGGGGCATTACACCTATTTATACTTTGTTATTCTTTTTGAATTTGATTGGATTTATTACTCTAAATTTGAACTTCCCTCCAATAAATTGGTTACAACCAATTCCTTGATTATAGCAACTAATTTTTTTTTCTAGAATTGTAAAGAATTCTTTTCTTGAAAAGCAATATTTTGTTTGAATTTAAATTTTTATTTCTTTATTTATTTTTCATATTTCTTTTCAATTCATTATTCTTATTTGAATTTTGAATTGAATTCTACTAGAATAAACTAACTTCTTAATTTAATCTCACTAAGCTAATTATTGTTAGGATGAATTGCATGACTTATTAGGCTAGATGATTCAAAATAGAATTTTTCACTTGTCATTTAATATTTTTTCATTAACCAAACTTTTCAAGTTCAACAAAAATCTTATTTAACTCTAAAGGTTGTTAAAATGAAATTTAGATTTTTAGGAGTTACATCACAAGATAGTAATTTTGGATAACATAATTGCGGAGATATACGATTCTCAGATTTTATCTAGATTACGTCCAATTATACATGTTGATTTAGTAACTCCCCAACCGGGAATCGATCTCCTGACCACTCGGGCCACATGCATCTCTCTTAACCACTAGGCTAGAGGTCATTTGCAATTTTTTTCGTCTCTATGTTGTTATTGCAAGAGTACATCAGAGGCATAAAAATTTATGAAAAATCTTCTCCAGGTGATCAGCCTCAGTCAAGTTCTCCTTAGAGAATTTAAGGGGTGATCAATTATGTAAACTAAGAGATATACTAATTCACGAATTCTTTTACAATTTTGAAATTGAAGGTTTTGCCAAGCATGCAATGCTTTAGGAAAGAAAATCAACTTTTAGTAGTCATGCACTCCTCAAGAGAAACACAAAGATCCCAAGGATCCTCTTGTAAGGCATTCCATTTATGTCAAGTATATGCTTTCATATAAAAATCATAGTGGTTCTCTTATCATCTTCATCCGCTTGATTGTCAATATTAATTGTACCCCTTAGTTTCTTAGCAATAAGGTGGAATTTTACATCTTGGACCCACTCAGGTAGTTTCGGCCAAGTACTTTCGATGGAGTAAAATCGAGCTTGTTCAAATTTGACAATATATGGAACAAGATATTAGTGCTTTGGATAAATAAAATATTCACAAGCAACTATATAAGAACTTCCTAAGACATAAAATTTTTGGATTAATCATGTAAAACTTCAAGTTCTCAACATGCATGGTAAATTTTGGGAAATTATAGGTTTCAAGTTATTAGCATATTATGAACTTGGGGTTCTTAATTATTATGAACTTTAAATTCAAAAATGCATGCATTATCAAACACAATATATATACAAGCTAATACATGATAGGCATAGAACGGAAACTAAGAGTGTATGATTATATAATTCAGGATATAATTTCAATATGCACTTTTCACAAATATATATTCATAATAATTGTAATTATGAAAACTAAAAGTAAGCCGTTTGTCTATCCTGGATTAATTTATAATCCTCACATGGTACCTCTATGTATATTATTTATAAGCTTAGCCTCAAAGTAAGCCGTATGTCTATCCACAATTAATTTATAAAAAAATTAAAAACTTTATAACTATCGTATATTTATGTTCTCACATAGTTAAAAAATTCCAAAATCCTTCCAACTACCTTTGTACATATAACAAATTCTAAATTATATTCAATATTCATATATATTTAAACTAAGTACATGATATTATCTAACTAAATACATATCCAAAATTCTAAAACATATCTATAAAAATTAGTAATTAAAATATTTATATCATTTTAAAATATTTTAAATTTGTGTCAACATAATAGAATTTATGTATATGTGAATGTGGGGAGTAGAAGATAAGGATTAACCATGATGATGAAAAATAATTTTATATTATGGTTGACAGAATCACAATCTATTAACATCTACCGTGGTGTGGTGGTGTGGGTGTGGGTGTGTGTGTGTGTGTGTGTGGTGTCTATTATATAATATTATATATATATAATATAATATCTATATTATATATAGATATATAGAGCGAGAGGAAGCCGATCAAAAGTCCCCCTTAGAAAATCTCCTAAAAAAATTCTCACTCTAATTCGTAATTTAATGTTAATATTAATGTTCATGTTAATATTAATGTTAATATTAACATTAAATACTAAAATTAACATTAAACTTAACATTAAAATTAATATTAACATTAACATTAATATTAACATTAACATTAACATTAATATAAAAAATTTAATGTTAACATTAACATTAATATTAACATTAATATTACGAATTAGAGTGAGGGAGTTTTTAGGGGGTTTTCTAAGAGGAGCCTTTTGATCCACTCTCATAAATGTTAATATTAACATTAATATTAATATATATACAACTAAGTTGTTTGAGTAGTTCAACAACAAATAGATAAAGTACAAGGGTTTAAATCGGGAAAAAACAAGAAGAGGGGACCCAAAAAATCCCATAAATGCAGTAGACTATAGGAATCTCATTTTTAGAAAAAGGATTCATCCATCCCCTCTCCCGTCTCCATCCTTCCTCACGAACGAACGAACCAAGGAAGCAAGCAACCAACAATGGTCCGCCATCCGATCGCGGACGCCAACGAGAGCAGCCCCTTCGGCGAGCTCTCCCCGTCGGAGTTCTACTCCCGCCACTCCGTCGCCCACACCACGTCCACCTTCCTCAACCCCGACAACCTCCGCATCTTCACCCAGACCTGGACCCCGACCGACCGCCAGCAGCTCCTGGGCACCGTCTGCGTCGTCCACGGCTACACCGGCGAGTCCAGCTGGTTCGTCCAGCTCACCTCCGTCCTCCTCGCCCAGTCCGGCTTCGCCGTGGCCGCGATCGACCACGCCGGCCACGGCTTCTCCGACGGCCTCCACGCCCACGTGCCGAGCATCACCCCCGTAGTCCGCGACTGCGTCTCCTTCTTCGACTCCTTCCGCTCCCAGCACGAGCCGCTGCCGTCTTTCCTCTACTCCGAGTCCCTCGGCGGCGCGATCGCTCTGCTGATGCACTTCCAGGAGGCCGAAGCCGGAGAGGGGACGCTCCGCCGCCGCCGTCCTTACGACGGCATCGTGCTGAACGGGGCGATGTGCGGGATCAGCCAGAAGTTCAAGCCGCCGTGGCCGCTGGAGCACCTGCTGTCGCTCGCGGCGGCCCTGGTCCCGACCTGGCAGGTGGTCCCCACGCGGGGGTCGATCCCGGACGTGTCGTTCAAGGTGGGCTGGAAGAGGCGGCTGGCGCTGGCGAGCCCCCGGAGGAGGGCGGTCAGGCCGAGGGCGGCGACGGCGAAGGAGCTGCTGAGGGTGTGCGGGGAGGTGCAGGCGAGGTTCGAGGAGGTGACGGCCCCCTTCCTGATAGTGCACGGGGGGGAGGACGTGGTGTGCGACCCCGTGCGCAGAGGAGCTCTACAGGAGGGCGAGCAGCCGGGACAAGACGATCAAGATATACCCCGGGATGTGGCACCAGCTGGTCGGGGAGCCCGACGAGGACGTCGACCGGGTCTTCGGGGACGTCGTGGACTGGCTCAAGGAGCGTGCGCTCGTGGCGGCAAAGACCGCGAGCGCAGACGCGGCCGCAGCCGGATCAGGACAGTGACGGGCCTTCGATCGATGTACGAACGACGATGGTATGTATTATCTATCTATCGAGCGAGTGTAGTGCAGTGTTTCATCAGGGATGATCATGAACGATTTCCAAACAAATTAAATAAAATTGAATAAGTTGTGATTCATCTGATTCAGTTGATATTACCCCAAAATTAGATGCATCCCAATATCTGCATTATGCTGTGACGTGTTTGTGCTTTTGCGACACAGGTTATGGACCTTATGGTTAACTATATAGTTGCGTCCGTGGAGAAACCGAGGTTAAAACAATTCAATCTAAAAATTTACGAAACATTGAAATTTTCACTGTGTTGAAAGTCATCAACGTCAAGAGTCATGAAAAGCAAATGGCTTTGCCGGAACCGGAATTTCTGATGAACCGAATTCGGACTAAAGTGATAGTCCTCCAGTGGACCCAACCGTGGGCTAATGTGGGGGTCACACTCATTTAATGGAGGACCGTTCCGTCGGTCCATCGGACAAAGGAAAGTCATTTCTTTCTGAGTAAGAAAAGAAAATTCATCCCCAAGATGAAGGTAAATATAGAGAAAATGGTCCCCCCACCATCATTTTTCCCTCTAAGGATTCACATTTCGTTCCAATTTTTTTTATATTTCTAAACATCAAAAATAAAATTGATTGGAATTGCAAATTTCAAAAGGAAAAAAAATGCAAAGAATAGATTTTCTTTCCTTTCCGCGAGCCAAACGAGGCCTTTAATTTTACAATCCTGATATATCGCAACCATAGTTGCTATCGATCAATACCGGTATAATTTGGCAATATCCATATTCATAACAATTGCAGATAAAACTAAAAATAAAAAATAAAATGGAAAAAATAATATAATAAAAATAAAAAGCAGTGTCAATGTAGTAATTTACTACAATGTTAGAATGTATCGATACGAATCTTTGTTCTTAACTTATAAGTTGTAACAATCTCCATTTGTCAAAATTGTATGTCTATAAACCTACAACATTCATATTAATATAATTTCATTAATATCCATTTATTTAATATTTAAAATTATGTCTAGATGTATTAAATATTTTTTTAGGTTTTTAAAGTCGTCGAATTTTTTTTTTAACTGTGGAAATTATTGAAACATTTGATATTTATGCTTAGAGCATTATTAGTAGATGGAGCTCCAAAATGCATCTTGAGGTCCAAATTTATAACGAAAAAAAATAATCTAGAAAGGTGGGGTCTGTATGGGAATAGCATGAAATGATAAATGACTTTTGATCCCAAAGGATGTGTGGTGAAAATTTTATGTGGTAAAAAAATAATGTAAAATTTAGAATCTAGAAAGGGGGGCTCCAAATTGGGGCTTATTATTCTACAAAATGATTTCTTACATTCTGAATCTAGAAATTCTCAAGCCTAACCTATAACTCATGTGGGTGGGTTGGACTTGATAATCTAGAAATTGAAACTTGAGATGGATCTTACTTTTTCTCAGGCAACCTATAGCTCATGTGAGTGGGTTGAACCTAAGAATCTAGAAATTGAAACTTTGGATATTCAACCAAATGAGATTCTAAATTCTGAATCTATAATCTAGATTAGACTTTTCACTCGTTAATCACAGTAAACACTCCCATATAGCTGCAAAGTTAGTTTTGTGAAAATGGGGTTTGCCAAAGTCATTCATGTTAGACCCGGGGCTTGATCAAAGATGGTAAAACAGATGCAACAAAGATCTACGATGATACAAATACCAAATAACCCGATTACAATATGGAGGAGGAAAATAAAGAAGAGAAGATCTCTCGTTCTTCCTTGCAAACGTGTTGCAATTGGGACAGAACGAGTTACAATAATCTAGAGAGAGATGAGAAGAAGAACAATGCTGGGGGTCAAAACACCGTTGCTCAAAGCAAGATTCGTCCCACACGATCTGCTTTCAGGAACCAGCAAGTTTGAAGAACTTGTGTAACGCTCGAAGTCACCTCTGTTCTGACTCCTCGGATGGACTTACAATGGCGGCAGCAGCTCTCTCTCTCTCTCTCTTTCTCCTTTTCTGACTTAATTTTGTGGTTCCCACAAAGGAGGCCAGAAGAGAGTATTTATAGAGAGGGTGGAAACCCTAGCCGCCTCTTCAGTTATGGAAAGATTGAATCAAATCCCAAAAAGATAGCAACGAGATTAATTCAAATCCCACAAAGATAGGAACGAAATTAATTCAAATCCCACAAAGATAGGATCTGAATTAATCGCATTGATTCAGCCTTATCATAACTGACTCGTAATCTACACAGTCAGCGGAGCCCTCCATGCGGCAGCAACAGCAGCCTGGCCGCATGAGCCTCATGGCCGCATGGGCCGTATGGACCATATGAGCCGCATGAGCCGCATGGACCGCATGGACCGCATGGACCGCATGAGCCGCATGGACCGCATGTGCCGCATGTGCCGCATGAGCCGCATGAGTCGCATGTACCGCATGGACCGCATGGACCGCATGAGCCGCATGGCCGCATGAGCCGCATGGCCGCATGGCCGCGTGGTCGCATGGCCGCATGAGCCGCATGGCCGCATGAGCCGCATGAGGCCGCATATGAGCCGCATGCCGCATAAGACCGCATGGCCGCATATGAGCCGCATAAAGACCGCATGACTGCTGACGTGCTAAGTGCAAAGTGTGCCAACAAAATACCACATTACGCCTCATGAGCCCATGAGTCCGAGTCCGAGTCGCTAAGCCCCTTTGGGGCTTAGCTCCAAATGGAAATTAATCCAAGAGAATGACAAAAGCATTAATGCTTAATCCTTGTAGCCTTATTCTTACCTCCTAATAAAATTACCCACATGGTTCCCTCCTTAGGGTCACCACCCCATGGGCATCTCTCAACAACACACCCAAGTATATATGTTGAGATAACTCATGGTGCATTTTCGATGTGGGACTAAAATTTACAAGGCATGTTGAGAGCAAGCTCTCTCCATGTAAAGAAAGCACCAACAATCCCCCACATATCACAACTATATATGTGTCCAGGGTTTAGCGTTCCCCACAATAACTGTCCATTTTGCATTAGTATAGATGTCGCTGACGACTTGAATCTTTCCGCATGGGTTAAATAACAATGTGATACAAGAATGGACTACGCCTTGAATTCTGTACCACAATTGTAATTCTTCCCACTCACAAAGTGTAGTTACGTGTGCTTCAGGCTGCACATTGAAGGCCATGTGCCAGCCTGGTTTCAGTGTATAATTTTGGACGTCTACAAGTTTACCCTCAAGAGACGGCCTGATATCTCTTTCCATACACTATAGGTGAGTTCTTTATTAAAGAGATATGGCATGAAGCCTTGCGCTTCCTTGCGGTGCTACGCCGCTATGACATGGCCTGAAGCCGAGGCATTACCCCTACCTGGGAACCTCATCGTAGTGTCATACTACTGTAGCATGAGGTCTCAGCCTCTTTGTAGTGCCAATCTACTCAGCATGAAGCCTAAGGCTTCCTTGCGGTGTTACGCCGCAATGACATGGCTTGCAATACCGAGGCTTTACCCCTACCTGGGTACCTCATCGTGGTGTCGTGCCACTGTAACATGGGGCCATCCTCCCCTTTGTAGTGTTGTCTACAACTATTTAATTACGTCATACAGCATTAGGCTACCTGCCTATTTGCGGTGCTACGCCGCTGTGACTTGGCTTGCAAAACCGAGGCATTACCCCTACCTGGGAACCTCATGGTGGAGTCACCCCAATGTAGCATGGAGTTTCACTCCTTGTAGTACTGCTCTACCGTGCTTCCTGTAAAGCACACCAGGCATTCACTCTGTCTGAGAACTCATTAAGGCGTTTAAGCCAACCTTCCACAGGATCTGTTTTTTCTGTAGAAAAATACATAGTAGACAACAGTAGTTCTGGGTCCGTATCCCTTCCATGTTCCAGAGAACAAGTACCCACTGTTACCTGATAGTTTTCCAGTCAGTGATCCTCCTTTGAACCAAAAGTTAGATGCCTAGTAGATTTCTCTTTGAACTAATAGCATAAAACTTTATGGTAGGATTACAAAGACACACTATCAAAATGCCTTCAAGCCCATTTTACAAGCTGTGTCATCGACCAACTGGCGCTTGAGGCCCTTTGTGAACGGATCTGCCAGGTTCTCCTGACTCCGAACATCAACCACTGCAATTACACCTCTTTTGATAAGATCGTGTACTGCCCTGTGCTTCAACCGCACAGTCCTCTTCTTCCCGTTGAAGAGGTCATTTGATGCCACCGCCGCCGTCGCCTGGTTGTCACAGTATATCGGAATTGCCGGTATCTGAGCCCCAACCACTGGAAGATCATACATGAGCTCCCGAAGCCATTCTGCTTCATCTGCTGCAGTTTCAAGTGCATAGAATTCAGATTCC
Organism: Iris pallida; assembly: GCA_029216955.1. Taxonomy (NCBI): domain Eukaryota; kingdom Viridiplantae; phylum Streptophyta; class Magnoliopsida; order Asparagales; family Iridaceae; genus Iris; species Iris pallida. The sequence continues at coordinate 11,207,260 of JANAVB010022800.1, forward strand.
ATAGAGGAACGAGAGAGTATAGTCTGCTTCTTCGACTTCCACGATATAGCAGCTCCACCCAAGGAAAAGACATATCCACCTGTGGATCTCTCGCTTTCCACCTCTGAACACCAGCTAGCATCACTGAAGCCTTCCACTACTGTCGGATACCCGTTGTAGTGCAGTGCATATGTCTGAGTCTTCTTGAGATATCTCATCACCCGCTTCACAGCTTTCCAGTGCTCAACCCCTGGGTTGCTTGTGAACCGACTCAGCATTCCCACGACGAAAGCTATGTCAGGCCTTGTGGCAGTAGTTGCGTACATCAAACTTCCGATAACGCTAGAATACTCCAGCTGCCTGACGCTTTTTCTTGAGTTTGGCTTCAGCTTCTGATCATACCTGTATGGCGTATCGATCCCTGGAAGATCCTTATACCCATAGCATGTGAGCATCTTCTCAATGTAGTGAGATTGTGACAGCGCTACTCCAGTGTCTGTCCGGATGATCTTTATGCCCAAGATGACATCTGCATCCCCCAAGTCCTTCATACTGAACTTGGTTGAGAGGAACTTCTTTGTCTCTGTGACACAGCCTATATCCGTACCTAGGATTAGCATGTCGTCCACGTACAGACAAACGATGACTCCTCTTCCATCAGCGAACTTTGTGTAAACATATTTGTCCGTCTCGCTGACTCTGTAGCCGTTTGACCTAATAACTTTGTCAAACTTCTCATGCCACATCTTGGGAGCTTGCTTCAAACCATACAATGATTTTACCAACTTGCAGACTTTGTCTTTAAGACCTTTGACGACAAATCTCTCTGGCTGTTGTATGTAAATCTCTTCGGTCAGCTCCCATTCAGGAATGCTGTCTTTACATCCATCTGATGTATCACCAATGTATGTATAGCTGCAAGAGCGATTAACATCCTGATGGTGGTCATCCGAGCTACTGGAGCGTACGTGTCAAAGTAGTCTATCCCCTGTTTCTGAGAAAAGCCCTTGGCTACCAGCCTGGCCTTGAACTTGTCAATAGTTCCATCTGCCTTCATCTTCTTCTTGAAGATCCATTTACATCCGATGGGCTTTTCTCCTTCAGGTAGATCTACCAACACCCACGTGTTATTGGAGGTGATAGAGTCAAACTCGTCATTCACTGCCTCCTTCCAGAAGATAGCATCTCTGGTCTTCATCGCCTCATCATAGGTAAGCGGATCTGCTTCCACATGATAGGTGACAAAGTCATCTCCGAAATCTTTCGGTCTCCTCGCTCGCTTGGCTGACGGCTCTGCGAGTTCTGGTACAAGAGTTGTTTCATCAACAACAGCTTCTTCTTGGACTACTGGCTCATATGAGATTTCAGTCTCATTTGCACCTACATCATTTTCCGGGATGTCCGAAAGAACAATATTTTTGTCTTTTGCAAACTTGTCTTCAAAGTATTCAGCATCGCGAGATTCGATGATATAATTTGACTCAATATCAAGAAATCTTCGAGCATCACTCTTCTCGGTATACCCCAAGAAGATCGCCTTCGTAGTCCTTGTCCCTAGCTTCTGAATCTTCAGATCTGGGAGCTTCACATACGCCAGACACCCCCACTCGAATGACATTCAAGTTTGGTCTGACTTTGAACCAGAGTTCATGAGGAGTTACGTCTGAAGTTGCATACGGCACTCTATTTAGAATAAAAGTGGCCGTCAATGCAGCTTCTCCCCAGTAGCATTTAGGAAGACCTGCGGTTAGCAGCATTGAGTTCATCATTTCTGTCAACGTTCTGTTCTTCCTCTCCGCTATCCCGTTAGATTGAGGAGAATACAAAGCAGTAGTCTCATTGATGATTCCATGTTCTTTGCAGAACGATGCGAATTCATGAGACCTATACTCTACATCTCGATCACTTCTGAGTTGTTATAGATCGGTTTAACGTTCAGCTTCGGCCCTGAAGTTTCTGAACTACTCGAATGCTGCATCCTTCTACTTGAGAAGTCATGCGAACGTGCACTTCGAGAAACACTTCGAACCGGCCTCTGTGGAGAATTGATAAAAGTCACAGATATCTGAGTGTACTAACTCCAGATGATCAGTACTTCAGTTTAATCGTCTAAGCAGCTTCCCAACAGTCTTGTATCTGCACAGACCTTAAACTCCTCCACCTCCTTACCCCACATTCCGAAGATAAAGTCCCGATAGGACAGCTTGAGTCTGCTTCTGTCATAGAACAACTCTCAGTCCACTCAGTGAAGTAACTTCATCGCCATCAGCAGAAGTTCGAACATTCCTTCAGTACCGAACATCTTTTCGAAGCATATTCCTCGCCAAGAAATTACCATCTGGCTAGTACGAATGTCCATCTTTCAAGTATGTATCAGATAACAGACTTTCTGAGATCAGATCGCCAAAAAAAATCTCTGGTACGTGCAACACGCATTCCAATGTCCTTGTCGGTGGTTAATAACCACTGTCTCGATCTTCAGAACTTCTGCTAGATATATGTTCGCCATCGAGACCTTCGTCATAGCATGGCTCGTCCTTGGTGAACAGCTCATTTGAGAGCACACGTGGTCAGATGTACTAGTGTCAGACCACTAGTCAGCTACCACGCTAGATAACTCAACTTGTGCAACACTAGCAACCAAGTTAAGTAATCAAAATAACCAAGTTTAGCTATACCTGCTATTTTGGTTTGGGCTTGGATTTGCATTCACTCATGTAGTGGCCATTATTGTCACAGTTGAAGCAAGTCACGTGGGACTTGGACTTCTGTTGCTTGAATGAAGGACCGTTCACTTTTAGATAAGTAGAGTCCTTCTTCTTGGGATGAGAAGCCACCTGCTTCCCCTTGAACTCTCTTGTCTGCACCAAGTTGGCCTTAACCAGTTGTTTGGACAGAGAGTCCATCTTCTGTTGAGATCATATTTCATCCTCAACGTGGATCTCTTGTAGAAGATCTTCCAAGCTAATGTCCAACTTCTTTCGATGCATTCTAGCATAGAAGTTGCTCTAACCAGCAGGAAGTTTCGAGACTATCCCTCCAACAACAAACTTGTCGACGAGGGGCATCTTCTCGTCATCTAACTTCTGGCGCAACTTCAGGAATTCCTTTACTTGAGGTAGCATCGCTATTTCGTCTTCGAAGAGCCACTTGTGGTACTTCTCGACGATGAAGATTTTGGACCTGTTCTCATCATCTTCATATAGCTTACCCAAAGAATCCCAGATCTCTTTGGCATTCTCCTTCTTGGAATATGACTCTGCCAGAGAGTCTTCCATAGAATTGAGAATCAGCAGTTTACATATGCTGTTTTCTCTCTTCCATTTGCTCTGCTTGACGAGTGCAGCAGCAATAGCATCGGCAGTTCCTCCTTCTGGAATCGTCGGTTCATCCTCAATCAACACATGGTCTACGTCCACGAGTTGAAGATTTAGGGTGACCTTCCTCTTCCAGATTTGAAAATGTTCTCCGTCGAATTTCTCCAACTTGCTAAAGCTGGTATCGATGAGAGAAGCACTAGAGTTCTCCATCTGCAAGGATCTTGCTTTGAGATTGTTAGTCCCGGGCTTGATCAAAGATGGTAAAACAGATGCAACAAAGATCTACGATGATACAAATACCAAATACCCGATTACAATATGGAGGAGGAAAATAAAGAAGAGAAGATCTCTCGTTCTTTCTTGCAAACGTGTTGCAATTGGGACAGAACGAGTTACAATAATCTAGAGAGAGATGAGAAGAAGAACAATGCTGGGGTGTCAAAACACCGTTGCTTAAAGCAAGATTTGCCCAACACGATCTGCTTCCAGGAACCAGCAAGTTTGAAGAACTTGTGGAACGCTCGAAGTCACCTCTGTTCTGACTCCTCGGATGGACTTGCAATGGCGGCAGCAGCCCTCCCTCTCTTTCTCCTTTTCTGACTTAATTTCATGGTTCCCACAAAGGAGGCCAGAGGAGAGTATTTATAGAGAGGAGGGTGGAAACCCTAGCCGCCTCTTCAGTTATGGAAAGATTGAATCAAATCCCAAAAAGATAGCAACGAGATTAATTCAAATCCCACAAAGATAGGAACGAAATTAATTCAAATCCCACAAAGATATGATCTGAATTAATCGTATTGATTCAGCCTTATCATAACTGACTCGTAATCTGCACAGTCAGCGGAGCCCTCCATACGGCAGCAGCAGCAGCCTGGCCGCATGAGCCTCATGGCCGCATGGACCACATGAGCCGCATGAGCCGTATGTGCCGCATGACCGCATGAGCCGACGTGCTAAGTGCAAAGTGCGCCAACAAAACGCCACATTATGCCTCATGAGCCCGAGTACGAGTCCGAGTGGGACTTAGCTCCAAATGGAAATTAATCCAAGAGAATGACAAAAGCATTAATGCTTAATCCTTGGAGCCTTATTCTTACCTCCTAGTAAAATCACCCACATGGTTCCCTCCTTAGGGTCACCACCCCATGTGCATCTCTCAACACACACCCAAGTATATATGTTGAGATAACTCGTGGTGCATTTCCGATGTGGGACTAAAATTTACAAGGCATGTTGAGAGCAAGCTCTCTCCATGTAAAGAAAGCACCAACAATTCAAACACTTGTTTCTTCGAACGTGATGGTTTTAGATTTATTGCAATTGTAACCACTACCAAAATACATAGATTTACCGACGGCCTTATCCGTCGGTAGTCCGTCGCCAAAAATAAATACCGACGGATTACCGACGGATATTTTGGTAAAACAGCCGTCGGGAATAACCTCGTCGCTAAAACATATCCGTCGCTACTACTCTCTCGCGCTCGCTCAGCGACGACTTAGCGACGGAATACCGTCGGCGCATTTAAATATATATACGACGGATTACCGACTAGCTTTCGTCAAAACATGTATCAGGATATAGGGTTAGCGACGGAAAACTCCGTCGCTAAAGAGTCGGCAAAACCGTATCAGTGATTTTCTGATACGCAATATCCGTCGCTAATCCGTCGTAAATTTGTCGGTAAAAGCGTATCAGAGATTTTCCCATACGGCAGGTCGTCGTTATGCCGTCGCTAATCCGTCGAGGTGTACGACGGATTAGCGTCGTATTAGCGACAAAACATCCGTCGCTAACTGCAAAATTTATGGACATCAAACAGAACCAGGTCGACGGACATTCCGTCGCTAAACCGTCGCTCAATGTAAAATTCTCCAGGTAGCGACGGATATTACGACGCCAATCCGTCGATACATTAAATTCCTACAGTTAGCGACGGATAGTCCGTCGGGACTTTGTCGCCAGTCCGCCGTAAGTTAGTCGCCAATCCGTCGCAAAAGCTAAAATTTATGGACATCAAACAGCACCAGGTCGACGGATCGTCCGTCGCCAATCCGTCGCTTTATTGAAATGCTCCAGGTAGCGACGGTTTTACGTCGCCACTCCGTCGCTTACCTCAGTTTCTCCAGTTAGCGACAGACTATCCGTCGCTGAGTGGTCGCCAGCCCGTCGCTAACTTCTAATTTTTGAAAAAAAAATACTGCAAACAGACTCTTTCCTGTTTATAACAACACATCTAACACAATATCAAACATGCAAATATCCATATACAACACCATATATCCATATCCAACACGAATATCCAACGTATCCAATATCCAACACCATATATCCATATGCAAAATATCCATATCCGACACCAATATCCAACGTATCCAATATCCAACAAAATATTACCAACACAATATATCCAATATCCAACATTAAATTATCCAAACATAAAAAAAATATCCGAACATACAATGTATCCAAATGTCTACAAAACCAACAACATAAACAAAATCAAACCCCGTCCGTCGGATCGTCTCGTGCTCGTGCCGCCGCATCCGCTTTGCGTATGTACTCCTCTACCGTGTGTGCCGGCACTTGGGACAAGACATGGTCTGGAAGCGCGCGTAGCTGCTCTGGCGACAACATGTCAAGGAGCGTCAAGATGGTGTTATCCGATACGATGCGGGCGTCCGCAGAGCGGTTAAACGAAAGCCGTCCGGGGAAAGAAGGACCAGGTCGATCCGAAGTACCGGCAGCAGCAGTAGACGGACCGGGAGCACCACCAGATGAACCGGGAGCACCAGCAGACGGACCGGGAGCAGACAGATAGCGCCCCAACACTATCGCCCGCAAATCTGACACCGCGGAGGTCAGAGTCGCAAGCTGCGCCCTCACATCGTCAACCGGGGGCGTTGGGGGAGGCGGAGGCGGTGGATATCTCGGGGACGGCTGCAACGAGGGCGCCATGGAACCTAAGCCGTAGACGCGCCCTTTCCTAACGCCGCCGACGGATTCTACGAACACGTCGTCGTAGCGAGCGGCCATAGAAGAGTGCGTCTGGGTGGGCGTCGTTTCGCCGACATTCTCGGAAGGGGGCTCGATCTCAAGCCGACTATGTGCCTCACGATACGCAGCCTATCCAATGAATGTGTTTATACTATAAGTTTTCCTAAGTTATAATCTAAATCCTATGTTTCCCTAAGTTATAGTCTGAATCCTAAGTTTATCTAATTAACTTAACAATAATTATATTTCTAACATAAATCTCATAAACGTAAGTACTTACATCAGTCTCCTCGGCCCTCGTGTCGACGAAGCTCCCGTCCTTCCGCCTCTTGTGCGTATGCACGAATACATCGTGAGCGGTGACCGTCTCCACCTCTTTCCCCTGCTTCACCGCCCGTTGGGCCTGCATACGTAGAATTTAATTAACTTCGTATATTAACAGTACGAAATTAAATAATAGAATGAATTTGAATTTGCGCTATCTCACCAAATCTACATGCGTCGATGCGTGGGGCCTTGATCCCCCCGTATGCAGACCCCGCGGCCTGTCGATTAGCCTTAGCTTTCTCCGATTTCAGCTTGAACTGCGGAGTATCCATCTTCTCCAACATCTGCTCATAGTACTCCGCCCAGATCCAGTCCTTCCTCGTATGTGCCGTACGAAGGTCGTACACCGCATCCCGTATCTTCTTCCCGGTGGCGGCTTTGTAGGTCCTGCGGATCGCCTCCTCGCGATGGGGGGGCCACCAGAACGTCCTCTGACATACAAATTCAAATATCACGTAATAAAAAATTTAATGATTTAAAGAATAATTAATAATTCACCGACGGATTTATACCCTCATCTCGTCGAGCCAGACGTACTTCATGTCCTGAGGCACCTCAGAAAAATTGAGGTAGGGGCCATGGTAGTTATCCCGGATAATGCGCCCTAGAATCCGGGCAGCATCCCACGGGAAAAACCTATAAAGAAGCAACGACTGGATTATTAACTTGAATAAATGAAACAAATTTAATAAATTAACTTAAATTTACTTACGATTCACCAGCGGGCCATAGCTCTCGTCGGAACTCGCCCACCAGCCCCTCTGGTGGCATCGGGGGATCCGCGGGGTCCGCACATGTACTCCCCGGTAACAGGATGAAACTGAATCCCGGGGTACTCCGAGGCCCACCCTGCAGTAACTGCTGGGCCCCCTGCTGCATCTGCTGCTGCATCCGCTGGTACATCCGGTGGCGGAACGGATCCGCTAGCGGATGGAGTCACAGGCCTCGACGACGATGTCGGTGGCACCGAGGAAGAATGACGGCGGGAAGAGCCTGTGTCCGGGCTCTCCAAGTCGGGATCGGAGGTCACATCCGGGGAATGCGGCTGGCGACCACGACCGCTACCACCACGCCCACGCCCATGCCCACGACCACCACCACCACCGCCGCCGCCGCCACCGCCACGACCACGGCCAGCACCACCAGTACGGGTGCTCGCAACCATGCCCTATAAATAGAACACATAAACAAAATACCGACAACATAGATTTATAAATGAATATAAAACTAAACATATCCATACCAGCAGCAGGGCGATGAGTGCCGCCCAGACGAGTAGGCCTAGGAGTGCCATCTGCAAAAGAAACTCATACAATAATACGCAAATATCCCAAACTGAAATAAATATTACAATCAGAAGTGAAGTACGAATAAAAGCTAGATACACAAAATCTGATAAAATCACGCACCAATACAACAAAGTACAATTCTTGTAACTTTTGATGAAAGGGCATCTTGTGTTCCACTAGACTTGTAATTGTAAATCCAAATGTAATAGGGTAATTTAGGATTCGAGACTAGATATTGGGTGCTTCAAGATACAACTGAAATATAGCGATATTTAATCATCGTCATCGTCCTCTTCCTCGGCCTCGGCCTCATCATCATCATCATCCTCATCCTCATCGTCGAATTCATCTGTATCCTCATCCTCATCCTCATAAAGTTCTTCTTCTTCTTCTTCTTCAGTCTCAATACTTGGGACAAGATGCCTCTTTCTCCCCTGGTTGACATCTAAGTCTTGTATATCAACCTCTTTCTCCCCTCTATTTTCATCAGCAAGAGGTATATCAACCTCTAATTCAACATCCATGTCACAAGACTGTTGTCCCAAGTATTGGGGCTTTTCGATCTGGTCCTCTTGGTATGCTGGGTCTCCAACGTTGAATGTATTTCTAGATTTAATCTTGCATACTGCCCACCAGTCAAAGCGATCTCTACGACGCCTTGGGTAGCTTGTATAGTAGACTTGAACAGCCTGACTTGCTATCGCAAACGTGTCGGACCCTCTATACCTCCTGCGATGATTTATATCGACGAATCCAAATTGTTTATCGATTCTCTAACCGATATTTGGTGTCGTATCGAACCACTCACATTTGAACATAACAATATGCATATCAAATGGGGCACTATATTGTAATTCTACAATATCCCGAAGCACTCCATAATAGTCAAAGTCCGGCTCGTCGTCATAGATTGTGCCTCTTATGCAAACACCAGAATCCTTCGTACTGAAGCCGTCATTGAGAAATTCGGCATTTATAGGATGTTGAGTTGTCTTAAACTTGAAGCCATTAACGACATAGCCGGGCCAAGTCTTTGCATGCTTCTTCGGTCCCAATGACAAATAACGAATGCTCTCATTTGTGAGTGTACTTGGTTCAGCTAATAAAACCTGTAAACTTTAAATGTTTTAGTTGCATATATATATTTAAATGGTAGTCGCATAACATATTATCTCAGTTACTTACGTAATCTCGAAACCATGACGGAAAGGTAAAATCAACCTCTCTTTGAAGTCCCTCATCGGTAATATCGGGTGTCCTTATTTTGACTTCATCTCTAAATACACTGTTAGAGAGAATAAAAATTAGTGTAGTCACTTACCTCACCAAATTAGAGATTATAACGAGGTATAGTCACTTACTTCTCCAAATCTCTCACTTCTTGTATGTCACAATTTAACAAGACATATCGGTGAGTGGCATCATACTCATCGTCACTCAACCACCGTTTCTTACTAGCCCCAATAGGCTTGCCCCTTAAATTGAATATACCTCCTTCCTCAACGTCTTCGTCATTCCTTTGAGGTCTATTTCGATTTGTCTCAACATGAGTATCGAAATAAATGGAGCAAAAGTTTGACACCTCCTCGATAAGATATGCTTCGCATATCGAAGCCTCTATATGAGCCTTGTTGCCAACTTTCTTCTTTAGATGATGTAGATACCTAGAGAGACAAATTATCTTGAGAATTAACAATGAATTGTAAAATCCACTTAAATTATATCGATTTTTATTTACCTTTCAAAGGGGTACATCCATCGATAATGAACAGATGCACCGACACGGGCTTCGTATGCTAGATGAATCGGTAGATGCTCCATACTGTCGAAGAAATCCGGTGGAAATATTTTCTCTAACTTGCAAATTGTTAAGACAATCTTCTCCTCAAGTTGTATCATATGTTGCACCGTGAGCTTAGTTGAACAGATATCCCTGAAGAATGTAGACAGCTCGGCCAACGGAACCCATACAGCAGAAGGCAACAACTCTCTCAACGCAATAGACAGTAATCTTTCCATAAACACGTGGCAGTCGTGACTCTTCATTCCTGTTAGCTTGCGTTCATTGAGATCAACGCATCTAGACAAATTCGACACATAGCCGTCGGGAAATCTTAAAGTAGATATCCACTTGCAGATTATTAATCTATCTTCCTTGCTCAATGCGTATGGCGCTATCGGCTTAGTTACTTGTCCACCAGCTCCCCTTTGTATCAAGTTTAGATTATGACGTTTGCATATCTCGGCCATGTCTTGTCTTGCTTTTGGATTGTCCTTCGTCTTTCCTTTAATATCTATAACGGTATTGAAGACATTATCGAACACATTCTTTTCGATATGCATGACATCAAGATTATGCCTAACAAGATTATCTTTCCAATAAGGCAAGTCCCAGAAGATACTCCGTTTGGTCCAGTTATGGCTTTGTCCAAACCCCTCGACACGATTGTTCGATGGATCTTCTATTGCGGTGGACAATTCCTTTACATCTTCCCAAATATCGTATCCCGACAATCTGGCAGGAGGTTCAAAAAATTCTTGTTTTCCATATCTGAACGCGTCCTTGTTCTTTCGCCAAGGATGTCTCGTTGGCAGAAATTGACGGTGACAGTCAAAGAAAGAAGTTTTTCCTCCATGTCTAAGGCGGAACGCCTTACTATTTTCTATACATATCGGACAAGACATGTTGCCGTGCGTACTCCATCCCGACAGCATACCGTATGCTGGAAAATTATTGATTGTCCACATGAGTGAAGCTCTCATCTGAAAGTTTTGTTTTCTGGAAATATCATAGGTCGTGACGCCGATCTCCCACAACTGTTTCAGCTCATCCACCAACGGCTGTAAATATATATCGATGTTCTTTGTCGAATTTTTGGGACCGGGTATGATAGCTGTCAAGAACATATAAGGAGTCTTCATACACATCCATGGTGGCAGATTGTAAGGGGTAAGAATGACCGGCCAGCATGAGTATTGAGATCCCGACTGTCCGAAAGGGGCGAAGCCATCAGAACATAGTGCCAGGCGTACATTTCTAGGCTCTGCAGCAAAATCTTGATGACACAAATCAAAATATTTCCACGCCTCCCCATCCGAAGGATGTGACAATTCTCCTTCGTCCTTTATGCGATCTTCACTGTGCTACGTCATGTGTTCTGCTGTATTCAGAGACATATACATCCTCTGTAAGTGCTTCGTGATCGACAAGTAATGCATATACTTGTAAGGACGTCGTTTTCTAATTGACTTTCCTTTTCCCTGTACTGTCTTGTAACAATCCGCATTACAGAACCAACAACTTTCTAATACGCAATTTTCTTTGTAATACAACATGCATCCGTTGCGACAGCAATCTATCTTCTCGTACCCCAGTCCCAGTTGTCGGACCATCATCTTTGACTTGTAGAAGTTTCTTGGGAGCTCTTTTGATTCCTTCGGTAACACCTCATTAGTTAATTGTGTGATCCGATCATAGCAAGCTTGTGGCAAGTTAAAATCAGACTTTATGTTCAACAACCGCATCGTCACTGACAGTGCGGAATGAGTCTCACAACCAGGATATAGAGGAGTATCTGCGTCCTTAAACATATCATAGAACTCCTTTGCCTCGGGATTAGGATCCTCCGGATCAAAATTAGGCCCTGCCGCAGCATACACCATATCTCGTGCAAGGTTCTGCATGTCTCCATAATCCACAGAGCATCCGTCGTCTTCGAGGACATCCGTTGCAGCATTATCATCAAAAGCATAAGTACCAGCTTCTGCAGCCTGTCTTTCTGAATATAATTCACCTTGCGATGACCACAGGCCGTAATCACGTACGAAACCCTTACGGGTCAAATGATCTCTCACAGTCATCACTTCTTCGAAACGTCTATTGTGACAATTAACACATGGACACTTGATTTTGTTATCGTCCATGTACTGAGTTTTGCTCATGGCATACTTAAGAAATACTTCCACACCTGCCTGAAAATTGTCACTCACACCAATTCTGCTCTCGTGTTGTCGTTTGTACATCCATGTACGATCAACAAAGTAACGATTCATGCTCGATTTGATGTGAATATCTGTATCGTAAGACAAACTAAACATAAGAATTAATAGCTCGATACCGATACTCATATCGTAAGAAAAACTAAACTTGTGGATAACACGCTAGGCCTACGACGAGGCTACTTAGTATCACAATCTAACATAATTAGTATATAATCATGTAACTGGTAGATCCGCTAGCTAGTAAGCCGGATGTACTTAATATCAGAGAGTATCAGATTAGTATCAGTATATAGGTTAGGTAGACCGTATCAAACGCATATCGGAATAGTAGGCCGAATAGGAGGCCGAGATAGTCGAATGAGAAGAAGGGAAGAAAGGAGGAACAGATGGGTCCAGAGCCATGGTGGAGGAGGAGAAGTAACATGAGAGCAGTTTCCGCCGTAACATCTCCTGGCTCTGCTGGCAACTGAAGTCCAGATGCTATAAAGGACGATCCTTCGCTGAAATCGACTACAACACCCATCAGTTCAAGTTCATTCCTATATGAGTATATTCCAATGCCATAGAGGAAGGTCAACAAACTGATGGCTTCTATGGCATTGGAATCTACTCATATAGGAATGAACTTGAACTGATGGGTGTTGTAGTCGATTTCAGCGAAGGATCGTCCTTTGTAGCATCTGGACTTCAGTTGCCAGCAGAGCCAGGAGATGTTACGGCGGAAACTGCTCTCATGTTACTTCTCCTCCTCCACCATGGCTCTGGACCCATCTGCTCCTCCCTTCTTCCCTTCTTCTCATTCGACTATCTCGGCCTCCTATTCGGCCTACTATTCCGATACCGATACTTTGAACCTTGATCTTAACCCAAACCTATATACTGATCGATACTAATCTGCTACGCCCGATACTAAGTATATACGGTCGATACTGATAGCGATAGTCCGATACCGATAGCGATAGTCCGATACCTATAGTTCGATCGATACCGATAGTTCGATACCGATAGCGATAGTCCGATACCGATAGCGATAGTTCGATACCGATAGCGATAGTCCGATACAGATATACATGGACCTACATATCTATATATCACTAGTAGCCATACTCCTCTACATACTACTCTACACTAGGATCTAGTAACCATATACTACTCTACACACTAGCTACGTAGTCATACTCTAAAATAAGGTAAACTAATTTACCCACACATTAAAACCAACCCAATCAAATCTTAGGCAAACTATTCATATGATATCAATCGAAATACAAATAGGTCAACTAGGCTAGTTCTAGGTCAAATTAGGAGTCCAAGTCAACTCTGTCAAAACTAACCTTAATTAGGCTAAACTTCTACCTTAGCTAATCAAATATATATACTAGACTTCACGACGTGTGTCTGTGTATATATATATATATATATATATATATATATATATATATATATATATATATATATATATATATATATATATATTTTTATATATATATATATATATATATATATATATATATATATATATATATATATATATATATATATTATTAATAAATTACTTAAAATTATGCCTATATATATATATATATATATATATATATATATATATGTCTGTGTGTGTGTATCCGTGTGTCCTGTGTCCGTGTGTGTCCGTGTGTGTGTGTGTGTGTCTGTGTGTGTGTGTGTGTGTCTGTGTGTCCGTGTGTCCGTGTGTGTGTGTCTGTGTGTGTGTGTCCGTGTGTGTGTGTGTCCGTGTGTGTGTGTGTGTGTCCGTGTGTGTGTGTGTGTCTGTGGGAGAGGAGGAGGAGGACTCCTGCGCGGGGACTCCAGAGTCCCTCCTACGCCCCCCCTGCCCCGACCCCCCCAACCCCTGCCCGACCCCCTCTCCCACCCCCCTGCCCCCCCCCTGCCCCGACCCCCCCCAACCCCTGCCCGACCCCCCCCAACCCCTGCCTGACCCCCTCTCCCAGCCCCCTGGCCCCCCCCTGCCCCGACCCCCCCCCCAACCCCTGCCCGACCCCCTCTCCCACCCCCCTGCCCCCCCCTGCCCCGACCCCCCCAACCCCTGCCCGACCCTCCCCCAACCCCAGCCCGACCCCCTCTCCCACCCCCCTGCCCAGACCACCCCCCCCCACCCCTGCCCGACCCCCTCCCCGACCCCCCCCTGCCCCCTCTCCCACCCCACCCTTGCCCCGACCACCCCACCCCCTACCCGAACCCCCCCTGCCCAGACCACCCCCCCACCCCTGCCCGACCCCCTCCCCGACCCCCCTGCCCCCGACCACCCCACTCCACCCTTGCCCCGACCACCCCACCCCGTACCCGAAACCCCCCTGCCCCACACCCTCTTCGACCACTACGACAGCCCCCCAACCCCCCAAATCGTAAAAGAGAGAGAGAGAGAGAGAGGGAGATAGAGAGAGAGAGGGGGGGGAGAGAGAGCATACCTTAGAGAGAGAGAGGGAGATCGCCGGTCGGAGAGAGGGAGATCGTCGGAGAGAGTGAGAGGGAAGAGAGAGAGTGTTTTGGGGGGGAATGAAAATTTTCCCCCCGTCGGTTCAATTTAAGTTAGGGTACAGAAATTAGCGACGGAGTAGCGACGGATTATTCCGTCGCTAAGTCGTCAGTAAATCTCGCGCCAATATTTTAGGCTTTTGCCGCCAAAATATGCGACGTTCTAGCGACGGATATAAAACCGTCGCTACTTGGCCGACGACCTATCGACGGCGTAGCGACGGATATGGACATAAAAAAATAAAAAAAATTGTCCACTGCTTTCCGTCGGTATTCCGTCACAAATCCGTCGGTGATCCGACGGTAATAGCGACGGAAAATTTCCGTCGCTAAATGGCCGTCGCTAAAATACTGTAATTTGGTAGTGAACTCGACTTGAGTAATCAAATAAAAGTTAGATTGTGTCGACCAGTCTTGTAGTCAGAAAATCGTTCTTCAAGAAATATGAGGAAGAAGAGAGGGGAAAAAACTCTATTAATAATTGTAAATAAACAAACAACCCTGTAAGAGGTTGCTGCTAAGAACATATACAATGCTACATGTGGCAGTAACACATCTGTGAGAACTAAGTGAGATTGTGCTCAATCAATTAGCAATAAATATTATTTTTTATAGTTACATACTGCAACATTTTCTCTTGAACGAGCACAACTAGACATACAAAAAGTATAAAAGATCAACATCAATATTCATAAATTATGAGCATTAGTCTTCAGAATTAGTCTTCGGAAATGTTTACATTAACATGAGTTCATGGGAATATATAAATGTGGATGGACCTTACCAAAATTTTGATTCAAAAAACTAGTAAAAGAATTGTAATCGAAGAAAAAAAAGTGAGTTGATGTCGATACATCTTCAGGATGTGAAAATATCTAACGGTATGACCAACATAAAGTGGGTGTTAAGTTAAATCCTTCTTAGGGTAACAAAAGTCCAACAGGAAAAATTATCCTAAGTTAGAAAAAGGATCACATTAAGATCAAGTGAGTATTTTCTGTATACTCTCCAAGTTTTCAACATTATTCTAAAGTACAAGCATTATAATGTAAAGAGGCTCGACAATTCGATGTCATGAGTGATCTTCTAAAAAGTGGACTTCTACAAGAAATTTATGATCCTATCAGCCAAGTTATCATGGGATTGGATCTACTTGACTTCAATCTGTTGTTGTTGTTGTTGATGATGCAAGAAAAAAAAACTTATATGCAATGATAATGTCTCCCCATGTAGTCATTCTTCATCTGGCCAATGCATGTGACGTCGTCTTGATATATTATTGTTGGGACATCGTTGATAGAAGAAAATCCACTTGTAGTCCAATTGTGTTTAATAACAGCTCGCAACCATATACACTTCCGAGTGGTGTCATGAAGGGTGATGAGCTCGACATGATTTGAAGAAGTATCCACCATGGTCCGCTTTGTATAATTTCAAGATATCGTAATATTCCAAATGGTAAATACATAACTACTTTGGGATTTCGCCTTGTGCATATTAGATAAATAACGACATCGGCATAGGTGGACATCATGCCGAGGATCACGGAGGTTTGGTCAATTCTGAGATGCATAAGGATATAATAAACCCATGTGCATAGTACCTTTAAGGTAACGAAAGATGCCTTTTATGTCATTCCAACGATGGTGTGTTAGTGCAACACCAAATCTAGTAAAGAGATGCATAGAAAATGATATTTTTGGTCTAGTGCAATGAGAAGTACAATAATGTGCCTATTGTAATTAGATATAAAATTTTGGGTTCCATTAATACCTCTTTATCGTCTTCCTTAGGACGAAATGTGCCTCGTTTAGCATATAAAGAATGGATGATCATGGGTGTACTTGATGGTTTTGCTTTATCCATATTACACCAACGTAACACCTTCTGTGTATAATTCGATTGGTAAACCAAAATACCATTCGTACAATGTCTAAGAAATATGACTAAGAATAATTAAGTTTTTCCCATATCCTCTATCTAAAATTTTGATTTTAGGTGCATGCAGTTATCTCAAGCTCTTTTGGAGTCATGTCATCGACATAGACTCTAAAATCGTATTCTTCATAAACACGCAAGAGCATACTTCATTATTCATATATCCCTAAATGATCAAATAATCACTTAGGCGGTACCACATCCGTCCGGATTATTTCAATCCGTAAAGCGAATGTCTCAATCTCGTCAAGAGCGTGTTCTGGGGTCCAGAACTATTTGCATCAGTTAGACGAAGTCCTTCATGGATGTGTAGATACGTTGAAACCACAACCTTGCATGTCCAATTATTTGGAAAAGTACTAAACTAACTAGGTAGCGGAACGTAAAAACATCAATTATGGGAGAATACGTCTTCTCGTAATCAATCACAATGCATTGAGAGAAGCCTTACGCCACAAGGCATACTTTATATCATATTATTTCATTTTTCTCAGTATGTTTCCTTACGAAGACCCATTTGTATCTAACAGGTTTTACATTAGGGGGTATTGAAACTACATGTCCGAATACTTTCTCTCTATTAAGGTATCTAACTCGACCAAGATTGCTTCTTTCCATTTTTACCAATCAGTTCTATATTAGCATTCATCAATAAAATGTAGTTCAATTAATGTTGTTGTACTTTATTATTTAGTGGCTACTAGATTTATAAAAATATAATTGATGATTATCTCATTTTCATTCCACAACTTGTCTAAGCTAGCATACTAGACAGAAATTCTTTGATTCTCCGATATAGGATTTTGTGCACCTGTCTCTTTATGACTCTTTCATAATCCATAATAGTCTCACGAGTTGGACAATTTGAGATAGAGAAAGGATTCGAGGGTGACAAACTTCTCCATTTCCTGGAAAGAAATCCTTTGAATCAAGGGGTCTGTCATGCTTCAGGATGAGGATAGACAATTGGTTAACCATTAATATACCATGTCGTACTTCGGGTGGGTACGCCATCCTTCAGGAATAACACCTCATTGTCCATAAGGGGCAGCACGTTCTTTTGGGAAAAAATTGCGTCAACGTGGGACATCTATCCTTGCAGGCACATTTGCAGCATGCATACATGATCTCGCCAATTTTGCAAGATCAGAGAATGCATTAGACATATTTTGTGTTACCATCTGAAGACTTAGGATCCTTCATACTTCAATATCACATTGAGTGTATAGGGGAAGAGATGAGACATAGTGGAGACAAACCACATTAATTTGTGTCGTTCTTCAGGAACATTGATGTTATTATCCCCTCCTAACAGCCAAAAAAACTATCTCATGAAAGTGACAATCCGCAAATCTTTCGGTAAAGAGATCGTTTACCAAGGGTTCTAAATAGCAAAATCGATGGCGAATCATAACCGACATAGATTCACATCTTTTTTTGAGGGACTATTTTGGTACGTTGCGACGGCACTGTCACGACCCGCTACCCAAATTGTTGGGCCAGGCCGAGTCATGCCCAGCCTACGTTTGATATAAAACGTAGTAAGCTGTTCTAAAGACAATAGGATAAGACTAAATGTGCTAACAGTTCTATAAGTGAATAAAAGTCATAAATGCTCCAAACACAAAAGTCGTCTCATATAGTATAATGTCCAAAGTACAAGTCTGAAATATAAAACTAGATACATGTCCAGTTACAAAATACGTAGTCTAAATACATGACTACTCTCAAAAGTCTAAAAACAAAAAGACAACTAGGCGAGGTTTCCCGCAGGAACATCCTCGTAAAGCAGAGCCGGGTCCTCGGCAGTAACTCCATAATACGGATCACAGAGCAACTCCTCCTCAGTAAGAATACCTACAACGTTATCCTGTCAGGACGGGAGCAAGTACTGATTCTAACAAACTAGCATATGAAACATGGCAATGAACATAAGAGGTATAACTGAAAACATGGCATCACATAGTCTATCATGGAAAGGATACATATGTCATAGAGACAGATGTATATGTAATGTTTAAAACTGTAGCAGGTACGTGATCGTCAATATGTGTACAAAGTGCAGGGGCACATAATAAAATATACTTCCGTACAAGTGATAAGACGATAGATGTACATACATACAAATCCGCTTTGAGATAAAGCCTACGACAAGGTATACATATAAAATGTCAACCTTGCTCGGTACATACGTACGGAGAAGGGGGCATGATCACGTACTCAACTATCAATTTTTCCATAACCCATATTCTAGTCATGTGAGAGATACATAAAGACTGTTCTAAGCATGGTAGTAACTGAAAGTACAACATGTGATATTTTAACTTACTACCCCAAGGATCAGCATTTAACATGGTTGGATTAGCAGTTCATTTATGTAACAGTATATAAAGTTTATAGAAAGTACTTGCCTCTAGCAAAGTAAAGCAAAGCAAGCTGCGATAAAAGTGCTATAGATATCCGGTAACTCGTTACTGTAGAAAAAAATACATAAACTTAGTTTTTACACTAAGCTAAAATGCTAAGACACTAATTGGTGCAACACGACTTGTGACTGGGCACCTAGCCAAAATGATGACTTTAGCATAGGAGACCAATGTGGGGTGACACAATACTTTAACTAACTTTCTAGGGTCTTTACATTAGTGAGGGGTGGGGTTCAAATACGGCTAAAACTCAAAATAGCACAAAAAGTTACAAGTCGTAATTAATCAATAAATAAATCAAATGATCATTGTGTTCTAACAATTTTTGAGATAGACAAAAAGCTTAATTTTACATAAAACAAAGTACCAAAATGATCCTTATTAATTATAGAAATTTATTATAATTTTTCTGGGATTTATTAACCAGTACAAGTATTTTACAAAAAATCAGTTTTCCTAAGTATACAGAAAATAAGTTTTGGTTTCATATGCCAAACTAGTGGCAAAATTGTAATTTAAATACTATAAAAATTATACTAAATTATCTAAATTAACATAGTATCTAAATACTATTTTTCCAGAATTTTAACAGTACTTTAAGTATTTTTAGAAATCCAAAAACAGCATTACACACAATTGAAATTAAAATAATTAATTATCTGCGTATTTTGTCCATGTATATAATTTGAACCAAAGTTCAAATACAGGACCCAAGGCCATGAATCAAGTCCAATATGACTTGTACAGGTCTTGAATGTGTGAAAACATATTTGGACCCAAAAACCCATGCTAGGCTTGGACACCAAATGGTTGCAGTAATTTAAATACACTAAAATACAAATTGGTAAAAGTGCAAAATAAATATTAATATTTTAATAAGGTAAAATTATACAAAATGAATATATACATACATATGTTAAAAGTACACACACACACATATATATATATATATATATATATATATATATATATATATATATATATATATATATATATATATATATTTTATATATATATATATATATATATATATATATATATATATATATATATATATATATATATATATATATAAGAATATACTTAATTATAAGTATATATACATATACAAATATTGTATACATATATATATTAATATATATTAATATATATACACATGCAAATATATACATATATGTATATAAATACAAATATATATATATATATAAATTTACTAACTATAAAAATATATATACATATATAAAATACTACCAATATACAGTATATACATATATATATATACTAATATATATATTTTTTTTTATTTTTTTTATATATATACTAATATATATATATATATATATATATATATATATATATATATATATATATATATATATATATATATACATATATATATATATAAATATATATATATAAATAATAGAAAACAGAAAAAGAAAAAGGAAAAGAAAAAGAAATAAACGCAGTAAGGGGGGCTCGAACCCGAGCCAGAGAGAGCGGGGGTTTAAGCTAGGTCGGACTGGCCAGGGGGTCAGCCCGAGGGTTGTGTTAGGATTAGGATTAGATTAGTGTTATTTAGGTTTTAAGCTAATAACAGTAAACCTGATATAACAAATCCTGTGTCCTGACAGTTAGGGACACAGGTGTCGCGTGTCTGTGCTAAGCACGACACGCACAGGTCGAATTCATTGTGTCCAGACTTACCCCTAGGACGCTCGTGTCCAGGCGAACGTCGTACGTGAAAACGAGACATGCACGACACGTATTTGACGCTGCCACTTACGTATCCGACTTTTCGATGGGTTTCGAGGGTGCTCGACGGCGGCTGAGGCGACGTGGTCGCGGCGGAGTGGTGGCGATCGACTCAGCTCGCTGCGGCGAACTCGTCGACGGTGGTGGTTGGCGGTGAAGGTCGCTGTGGAGTGGTGGACGAGTCTCGCCGGAGTTAGGGTCTGGGTCTTTGTTCGTCGGGGAAGAAAGGGGGCTGTGGAGCGTCGGTGGTGGTCGTGGGGTTGTTTTAGGGTCAGGGCTGAGTCTAGGGTTTGTTTTATAGGGAAGGGAGGTCGGTTGGGGGCGTCGTGCTGGCCGAAAATGGCGGGGGCAGTCGCCGGTCAGCTCGACGTCGATCGTCGGTCAGGGAGTGGGTAGGATTAGGGTTAGCGTTTAGGTCCCTGTAGTTTAGGTAATTACAAATAGGTCCCTAGCAGAGTCTAAATGCAAAATAGAATTTGTATTCCACACTTGAAAATATTTAATTAATTACAAACTGATATTAAAACAATTCTAATAATTACAAAACCATATTAAAACAATTTTAATATTTATAAAATAATATTTAAACAATCTAATTAATTGCAAAAGTCAATTAAAACATTTTAGAAAATTGTAAATTGATATTTTAGCATTTAAAACTCATTTTAAAACTTATTTAAAAATTCTAGAAAATTTCCTAAAAATCATAATAAATATTTTAAGGCTAAAAATGATATTAATAATCAATTAACACTAATTAAATAATTTTTGAAAAATAGGGGCTTACAGGCACAATTGGAACATCAATTATACACCCAAAAATGCATAAATATGAAACGTCAAGTTCATACACAGTAACCATTAACCAACCATAATGTTGAATAACGTTAGGTAGAAATGAGCCTTAGACGAACCAACATGCCCGCATGCAATATTGTATAGCCCCATACAGAACCTGGAAGTTTGGTGCTCATCATCAAAGCCCTATCGATCAACTAGATACACTTAATAAATGCTTCTAGGAGACAATTCTGGGTGTGAACAATGCAAATGGGATGTTCAACTTCAATCCCAAGGGACATACAATAGTCAGCAATTATCTTTGATATGAATTCTCGGCATTATCAAGTTTTATGGACTTTATCTTATAATCTGGATGGTGAGCCCGTAGGTTAATTAGTTGTGCCATGAGTTTTATAAATGCAATATTTTTATGGATAACAAACATACATATGACCAGTAAGTCAATTCATCAACCAATACCATGAAGTATTTAAACGGTCCACATGATGGTTGGATCAATCCTTAGATATCCTTGAATTCGCTTTAGAAAAGATGAAGGGTCAAAGTGTATCTTTGTGAGGGCGATCTTGGACTCAATTTTTCAATCAAACATGCTTATCAAAGCGTAATAGAATACACAATATCCTTACTACTTGTAAGGTGATGCACATGTGTAATTTTAAGGATACGACAAATCAAGTCTTAACTCCAGTGACCCAGATGGTCATACCAAACCATAAATGTGTTCATCTTGGCTGAAGAAGGGATGATCACATGATAGGCCTCTTGTAGAGAATAATAATAGGATGATTTTATTGATAGGCTATTGCCACTACTTATAGAGGGTCCAACTCCTCTTCATAATACATCTTCTGATGTGGGACTAAAGTCCCTTATTGGTTCTCAACACTCCCCCTCAAGATGGGTGATAGATATTAATCATCCCCATCTTGTTACATAACTTTGATAGACTCAATGAACTAAGACCCTTAGTCAGACAGTCTGCAACTTGTTCTTCTGAGCGAACATGGTCAATCTTCAGTATCCCTTGTTCCAGCTTCTCCTTGATGAAGAATCGATCGATCTCGATGTGCTTCGTTCTGTCGTGCTGAACTGGGTTGTTAGCTATACTTATTGCAGCTTGACTATCGCTCAGAAAATGTAACAGTGCTCCATTGTCCAGCTTCAACTCTGTCAGCAGGGCTTTCACCCACAGCAACTCTGACACTCCCAGAGCCATTGCTCTGTATTCTGCTTCAGCTGACGACCGTGCTACCGCTGACAGTTTCTTGCTCCTCCATGAGACCAGGATTCCTCCTACAAAAATACAATACCCCATGGTAGACCTTCTGTCGTCTATACAGTTTGCCCAGTCTTCATCGCAGTATCCCTCAACTTCTATGCGTTCATTCTTCTTGAACCATAGTCCTTTTTTCGACGTCCCTTTCAGATATCTCAAGATCTGAAACACTGCTTCCATATGACCCGTTCTTGGATCATGCATGTAGCAACTTACTACACTTACCGCAAATGAGATATCAGGGCAAGTGTGCCCCAGATAAATCAATCTCCCTACAAGTCTTTGATATCTTTCACGATCAACAGGCTCTCCTGCTTCTGCTTCCAACTTGCACTTCTGGTCAATTGGAGTGACTGCTGCTTTGCATCCCAGCATCCCTGTCTCCTTTAGCAGATCTAATGCGTATTTTCTTTGTGAGAGAACAATTCCTTGTTCGCCGTCACACACCTCGATACCCAGAAAGTACCTTATTGCTCCTAAATCCTTCACCTCAAACTCTTTTGCGAGTTTTGACTTCAGCTTAGTAATCTCGACTTCATCATCACCTGTGACTATATCATCCACATATACATCTCAACTTCAGCTTTTCCAACTTTTCCATTTTGTAGGGTGACGGATCCACATCAGTATGGGTCACACGTGGGGTCGTCTCGGTTAATCTCGTTGATAAGATATCATCAACCAAGGCCTGCATCTCTTCTGTCGTCAGTTTACTACCGATTGAATCCATGGCGTCTTTAACTGTGATTCGTCGTCTTCGTCGTCGTCAAAGTCTTCAACAGAGACTTGACGAATGCGCTGTGAACTTGGCCAACACCGGCGCACGCATGTAGATCCCGATATAAAAATCGGGGATGAAAAACAAATACAACATTTGATAATTCCAGACGGCAGAATGTAGGAACAGATGATGCAAATAAAGCATTTGACTTTCATCTGTCTTCGAAATACGCCCTTTTTTCTTTCTTTCTTTCTTTCTTTCTTTCTTTCTTTTTCTCTTTTTTTCTCTCTTTTTTTCTCTTTTTTTCTCTTTTTTTGTTTTTTTTTTGAAAAGATGGCTAGGGTTAGGGTTTGGATGGGGCGGCTAGGGTTATGGTTAGCATGTGCAAGGGGAGGTAACAGCAGGTGGGGTGTAGCAGCATGGGGAGTTCGGCCAGGGGGGTGGGGGTAGCAGCATGGGGGGTGTAGCAGCATCGGGGTGTAGCAGCATGGGGGGTTCGGCGGGGAGGGTCGGCAAGGGGGGTTCGGCCGGGGGGGTCGGCAAGGGTGGGGGGGTCGGCCAGGTGGGGTGGGTCGGCAGGGAGGGGTTCGACCAGGAACGGGTGCGAAAAAACGAACTTTGCAAGCACTTTCAAAGAAGGTGCAAAAACAACAACAACAAAAACCGGGGGCGCTGCACAGCAGGTTCGGTGGGGGGGGGTCCGGGGGCGCTGTACAGCAGGTCCGGTGGGGAGGGGGGTCCGGGGGCGCTGCACAGCAGGTCCGGAGGGGGGGGGCAGGTCCAGGGGCGCTGCACAGCAGGTCCGGGGGGGGGGGGGAAGAAGGAAAAAAAAAATTGGTGGAAGGGTTATGGCTCTGATACCATGTAGAGAATAATAATGGGATGATTTTATTGATAGGTTATTGCCACTACTTATAGTGGGTCCAACTCCTCTTCACAATACATCTTCCGATGTGGGACTAAAGTCCCTTATTGGTTCTCAACACCTCTATTGCTCGAATGGTTTGATGGACCTATAATAGGGTTGTCAAACCATTTTTCTTAGGGATGAACTTAGAAAATTAGTTTTTTTTTTCTCATGCATGAAGAATAGTATGTGTTGTCGGCACTGTCTACTGGACATCTTTCTCATTTATCGTACTAGTTTCGTTCGAAGCACGATCAAGAGTTTTTTCTATGGTAGATATTGAAGCTGATAACGTATTGTAGTCAGAAATAATTCTTTAAGAACTAGGAGGAACAAAAGAGAAATAATTCTCTATTGATAATTGAAAATGAGCAAGCAACCTTGGAAGAGGTTGGTGCTAAGAGCATCTCCAACCCTATTGTCTTGTTATGTGTTGTGAGTCTTAGGTGGCATGAGGTAGCATGAGACACAAGATAATGTCTTTCTTAGGTGGCAAGTTTACATTTACAAAAGCCAATGACAGAAATGTCTTCTACAATGCAAAAGTATTAAGAAGACGATAAAAAAAAAAAATTACAACTTCAAGACAACTCCTCCACTTCTACATTTTCTTACAAATATTTGTATTCATAATTGATGATGTGGAATAAAGTCATTGTGAAGTGCATTAGAGCATCTCCAACCCTATTATGAGTTTGGAAAAAATAGTTGCCACATAGGAATGACAAGCTTTCTTTTCAAAAGAATTTCTCCAATGTAAATGTGAAATAAAGAGTGGAGTTGACATGGCAAGAACAATGTGAAGTTGGTTGTCTAGATTTAAACAATGCACTTCACAATAACTTTATGTCCACATCATCAATTGTGAATAAAAATAATTATAAAAAAGTAGAAGAAAAATAGAAGTTGTCTTGAAAATTGTAAAAAAAAATATTTGTATTGTCTTCTCAATACTTTTGCATTGGAGATGACTTTTCAAGCTCATTGTCTTTTGTGAATATAATCTTGCCACCTATAGAAGACATTGTATTGTGTCTCATGCCACCTAAGAATCACAACACAAAACAAGACAATAGGGTTGGAGATGCTCTTATCTAGATCTAGACAACCAACTTCACATTGTCATTGTCATGTCAACTTCATAATTTATTCTACATTTGCATTGGAGAATTGTTTTTGAACTGAAAGCTTGTCAATCCTATGTGACAACTTTTTTTTTTTAACTCACAATAGGATTGGAGATGATCTAATAATATATACAAAGCCATATATGGTAGTTACAAATCCGTGAGGATTAAATGAGATTGATTGTACTCAATTAATTAGCAGTAAATAATTCTCTTGGTAGTTACATATTGTAACATGCAGGACCTCTGAAAATAAAAAGTTAGAATGTGGCCGAGATATCGGTGAAGAAGGCAAGCAGTTCATTTCAAACAGAACCAAACGAATGCTAATTAAGTTCCAACCAATCCAAGTAGCGGGACAAATGTGCATGCTTCCACTTAAGCAATATATTTCCTCTAGTTATTTTATTAGGTTAATATCACAAGAAATTAGTAGTTTTTCATATTAATATTATAATTGCCAAAAGGAATTGTTTTACTTTCTTGTTGGCATCAAAGAGAGTGAATATAACAAAGAGTGTAAAATATGCTCAACTTTTTGTTCCATTCTTACTATTGAAGTTTTTTGTAAACACTCATCTTCTAGAATTTAATAGTTGTTTATCATGGGGCATAACGAAAGAACTGTACTTATTGGGTTCTATGTTAAATTTATGTCTAAACAAAGGAAAGGAAATTGAGACTCCACAATACACGAACAATGCACAAAAATCAAAAGCTGAAAGTCATAGAACAGGGTCGGCCCTGCCCAGGACGGTCAGAACAGTCGTCCAAGGTCCACAGATCACAAGGAACCCAAAAAAATAATTTAAAAATAAATATATTAATAATTTTGTACCTGAAAATGAAATTGGTATATACTATGTGTCCTTTTAGACACAAAGTTATTGTAGTGTATTGGTTTTTTTCTTTAGACTTTCGTTTGGTTCACGGATTCAAGGAATCCGGAAAGGAAACTTGTTCCTTTCCTTTGTTTGGTAGCCACAAATTTAGGAAACACTTTCCTGACATGGGAGAAAATAGGAGAAAAAATGGTTCCTCTCATGACCCATGAGATTCATTTTCCCTCATCCTTTCCCAACATTAATTACCAAACATTATGACAAAAGTAGCCTTCATTTATTACCTATTTTACCAATTAACTCTTCATTATAATTATGTTGACATTGGATATTGTTGGAACAATGATATATTTTTTTCTTTCCTTTCCTACACCAACCAAACATAGGAAAGAAAATTTGATAGGAATTTTACTTTCCCATCCCTATGAAAAATGCATGGGAATTGATTTCCTTTCCGTGAACCAAACGAGGTCCTAAGTTCAATCCATGGTTGTAGTTATTTCTTATAAAAAAAATTTAAATATTTTTTACATTATGTATGGGGAACTTATTTTGAAAGTTCGTCCTCGACACCCATGAGCTCAGGACCGACCCTGTTATATAGGGGTGAGCATCGATTCGAACCGAACCGAATATCTCAAAACCGACAGAACAGAAAATCAGTTTTTTTGAAACAGAACCACGTTTTGAAACAGAACCACGTCAGTAAAAATGGAACCAAACGAACCGAACTAAAAAAGTTTGATTTTCGGTCGGTTCGATTTTTTGGCCCATATGGGCCGGGCAGGCTTAAACATGCAGCTAAAATTAAGTTTTGTTGGCCCAAACAAATTACAGCAAAAATTAAATTTTGTTGACCAAAAAATATTACAGTAAAAAATAAATTTTGTTGACCCAATAAATTGCAGGCCCAAAGCTTTCCAAATTTGAAATTTGAAGGCCCAAATATTTGCAACGAAAAAAAACTCAGCTTCAGCTTCCAACCTTCCAACATGAATATACAACATGCAACATAACTTCATCTTTCAACTTTACAACATGAATATATAACATGAACACCACAAAATTTAACAAAAAAAAATTGCAGGCCAACATGAATTATGAATATACAACATCTGCAACACAAATTTTGCTGGCCAAAATTTTTAGCTTCAGCTTCCAACTTTCCAACTTCCTTGCCTATGCACTAAAAGAAATAGCAACAAAAAAATATAAAAACAGTAGTAACCAGTAAGAAATAGTATGTGCGTGAAGATATGGCAAATAATAACATATAACTCTTGAAATATATACACTGAAAGAAATAGCAACAAAAAAAAAAAATCGAAAGAAATGCAACAATAGTAACCAGTAAGGAAGTATGTGCAGTAGATATGCCAATCAAGATCAAAACCATATGTTGTTATCTTAATTTATACGCATACTATCTATCAGGTTGATTTTATATGGAGAAGAATTTCCTACAAAAACCTCTATTTTGAGAGCAGCTATAATCTAGACTTTTGCAAAAATTCAAAGTCTTACATATTGCATCCAGAGACCAAACCTAGTTGTCCAAGTATCAAATGCCATCCAACTTTGGCATGGTCAATACTCAAACCTGCATTACACAATTACTAAAGAAGAGGGACAAGAAAGGCTCAGAATGGCTCTTTATGCATCATTAATGATACAGTGTATGCCTCGTCAATGACTGCAATATATGCCTCACCATTGCCTGCACTGTATGGAAAATCACCATCGTCAATTCTTATATAAAAAATTAATAACATTTTAGAATATTAAACAAAATATAAAATAAGAGTACACGAGAAAATATGCTTCACCATTAGCTGCAGTAAATGTCATGCTTCACCATTAACTGCAGTGAATGCCTCACCACTGGCTACAACGAATGTCTTGCCAGCAGTGAATGCCTCGCCAGTCGCCAGTCACTAGCTTCAGTAACAACAAGGAAAGAGCCAAACATCAGCCCAACTAAGATATTGTGGGGGGTGTTAGGTTCACATATAAGCAACATAGGTTCACAAACATTACCTCAAAATAGGCTCATATAAAAGAAGAATATATCTACATAAGTCAATATATAAATCACAGATAAATAACTAAGTAAAGCAAAAACAATATTAGAAGTAAGCACATTGCAAAATGATATGGAAAAATAGAGCAATAACAATATCAGAGATATCTACCATTAAATGGAGAGCATCAATAACTGCAAAATTATTATCACTGTCAACCAACACCAGAATGAGCTTTGTCCATACGTATAAATCAAAAAAAATAAAAAATAAACGTAATGATGATAACATAAAAAAATACCAACAACCAGCCTTATCCATACCTCAAAATTATCAGTGTTTACCAACACCAGGAACCAGCCATGTCCATACTTATCATACCAAATTTGTCAACAACAAAATAATATGGCTCAAAAATTAAAAACTCTACATCTAAGTAAAAAAATTTATACCAGTGAGATCTAGATCAGAGACAAAGAAGGTCGACAGGTCTGTCAAAAATATATGATGCGGTATCAAATTTTTCAACAACAAAATTAATATGGCTAAAAAAATTAAAAAATTGTAGATCCAAGTAAAAATTTATACAAGTGAGATCTAAGTTCATTATAAGTCTGACCTGTAGATCTAGGTTTAGATCTGACTTGTAGAAGACGAAGTGGAGAGGAGGACTAACTGGAGTATGGAGAAGGCGAACTGGAAAGGACTAGAATTGGAGAAGACGAACTTGGAAGAAGAGATTGGAGAGGGTCTCGAGTTTTCGGACTTGGAGAGGGCCTCATCGGTTTGGGCGAGGAGATTGGAGAAGACGACAAAGATTAGGGTTTGGGAGATGGAGAGAAAACGGCGGATCCAAAAAAAAAATGGAGAGAGAAAAGTTAGGATTTGGGGGTTTATATTGGGGGAGGGGTAAATAGGTAAATGCATATATTAAATTCGGTTTTCGGCTCAGGTCGGTCACAAAAAATCAAACCGCGATCCGAACCGAAAACCAAAATATCAGAAATCTAAAACTGCAATCCGACTCGTTTGATTTAAAACCGAACCGAATGCTTATTTCGGTTCGGGTCGGTTCGGTCTTCGGGTTCAACCCGTTTTTTGCTCACCCCTACTGTTATAGAACACTAAAAGCTATGAAGCTATACACCATATAAAAGTACAATAAAACGAAATTGGAAGGAATATCGAGGAGTGTCAGAAATGATTATTAAAATGACTAACAAGGAGATATAGGTGAAAAATCGGCAAGCGACCATGACACTTATGGTAGGGTTGCCACTAGGTCGATGAAAGCTGGATTGGTAGGGCATCAATTTATTTACCTTAGGTGTCTTTGCTATCAATTATTAAGTCATGGGTTTAATTTCTATTTGATACTTCAGAATCGGTTTAAGATTTGGTTTAATGAATGAGAGTGGGCCTTGACACTTGAGAATTCAGCTTGCAACCTGGTTTAATGAATGGGGGATGTACCACACTAAATATCGAAGCAATATGTACAACTCTGACATGGGATATGAGACTCGATAAGAGATTGGGGTTTGATGACTATGGATGGATCACATCAAATCAAATACTAAAGCATTGAGAGAAACTAAAATATAAAGATATAGTGACGTCCAAAGTCGTCGTTGATCCATCAGTATTTCTACATAGTGATGGACACACGACAGAAAATGGTCATCGACAATACAACCATCGCTACCAAAATTTTGTCACAAAGTCGTCTCGTACTAAACTACCCACCGACGACGCAAAAATACCAACAAATCAATAACAAAAGAATCATGCCCTTTATATGCCAACAACTAGATGCTACACCGACGATTTTAAGAAATACATCTAATCGATGATGCCTCTTAGACAAAATAGCAACAACTTAGCAGCAACTAGATTCGTGTTTCTAATACACTATTTTTCATTTTATGATACTCTTCTTAACGATGGATGAGCGATGTACATATCCATCACTCTTCTATAGTTGCCCATCACCCAGTCACCACTTGTCCATTACTAAATGTATTAAAATTAAAATACAATAGTTGAAAATATGTTTGAAACCTTATAATACAATTATAATATGTCCAATCGAGCCTTCACTGGCACAAAACGCTCGATAGAAATAAATAAAAAAAGACAATATATGAGACTTGATGCAACCCATAGTAGAATTCCTAACTAATATGACCTTCATCGCCAGGCCCGGTTCCTATCTAATATGACCTTCATCGCCAGGCCCGGACCAGTTGTCTCAGGCCCAAAATTTTGGAGGACACAATTTTTTTTTTTTTTGGGTATAGATAGCCATCCACTGCAAATGGTCCAGCTTGATATGTTCTAATTGTATATAAGTCAGCCCATTGCAGAGCAGCAGTAAAACGAACCAAAATAGTAAATTTGGAACCAGTGGCCCATTGCAAAGCAGCAGATAAACCCGACGACTTCTTTTAGGTAAGAAAATATTAGAATTTGTAACCACCGATTCCACTTATAAACTAAGGAACACAAGAATAGTTTTCTTTAGGTTTTTTTAAAGAGAGAATCCTATGGTTGGCTGGACATGGAGAGTTGGTGTTCTATTTTTTTTTTTTTTTTTTTTTTTATTTGTTCTAATATTTTGGAGAGACTTGTAGTTATGTTGCCGGCTCATAGTCCCGGTGTTCTTCTTTTTTAGAAGCTACGAATTAACCCTCTCTTTGCACATGTGAGTCTTTGTTTTTTTTTATATAATAATATAAATTGTTGTTGACTGTATTTTTACTTTTGATTTGCAAAAAAAATTTGAATCTTCATATATAATTTTTTATTTATTTATGTGGGCTTGGCAAGTGCATAAACTACAGTAACTTAGTTTATTGTATAATTGTTTCGATACTCTAATTATTGACTTATTTGTGGTTGAGTTATAATTTGTTCAAAAATTGTGTTCGTACTAATACCTATAGTTATTCCTGCTGCCGGGGTCGAAGACTACGAGCATATTTTGTTCCTAAAAAACATAATGGAATCAGTCAGTTCTATTATGTAAGCTTTATAATTTTTTAATAAATTGTTGTTTATTATTTTTATTTGCGGTTGACTAATTTATTGAAAAATATATTTTTGTCGTTTGATTGCATAGTTATTCCTATCAAGATTGAAATCGATTAATAGAGAAACTGAGAAAGAAAATATTTTTATATTCATTGTTGATTTGTCGTTAATTATTATCATTTGATGAAAAATTATGATAATGTCATTTGATTGCATAGTGTTCATAGCTAGATTATCCATTTGAAATGTCATGTGTGATATAATGTTGTAATAAGTTTCATTTTTTCCCTAAGCAATAGCAACAATAAGTACAAAAAGTTTATCTCAAAATTATTGAAAAAACAACAAATAATATATAAAATTATGCTAACTTTTTTTTATCGTTTTATTTCTTGAATTTTTGGTTGAAATACTATTGTATCATTATCAACGAAAAATAATAATATAATGTAAACATGCTTTGAGGGCACCATTTTTCTTGTTCGTCTCAGATCTCAAAATCTAAAGTCTGGCACTGTTCATCGCACAAAATGCTCGCTGGAAACCAATAAATAGAAAAAAACAAAGAAATATTTCACAAAATGCAACCCGTCATATAATTCTTGTTCATTCGATTATTCAACGACACAAAAAGCTCCATGTAAATTCATACATAGAAGAAAAATAATTATTATTATACATTCGACAAAACCCACGACAGAATTCTCATAAAATTAGGAACATAAGTGTAATACAGCTAAAGTTCTGAAATATAAGTATAAATATACCAATATTGCATAAATACAAAACAACAACTATTACTCTAGTGGTGGTGGAGGGGTTATCATTTACACCCATGTTTTATTATCATAAGACGTTATCAAATAACCTATGTTTTTTTTTTTACTATCCTAAGTTTTTTCAAGTATCCTAACTTTATATATTCAAATTATATAGTATGATAAGAATGAAAATAATATAACTATAATACTTACAAATGTGTTGCTCACCTTCTCATCCTTGTACGTCTTGTCCATCTTCTTGTCGGATTTTGGAAGACCTCTGCAAAACCAACTCTCGAGGCATCTCCACCCTCCTTCGCCTTCTTATTGGCCTATGTACAAAGTCGTTAAATGACATATTATTATAAGAATTATTGATATTAAATGATATAATTAAGAAATTTAAATACTTTAAATTATAATGTATTCTTGCATGCACCGCGAGAGGGATCTATCATACAATATGTATTCCAACAGAAGAGCGAGCCTTCTTACCTTTCTCGAATCTCATCTTGAACTCAGGAGCAAGGTTGTAAAAGGCGCTAGGTGTATGGCCACCCGCCTAGGCAGCCTAGGCGGCTTTCTAAGACTAGACATGACCATTTGGACCTATGGTTTAGGTTGAACACAACTAGCCACATTTAAGACATGTTAAGTCAAGATTAGGAATAGAATTAACCCAACACTTAGACTAGAACAACCCTTCATTTAATTAAGTGTTCATGACAACTTGAGGGATGTTTTGGACATTTCAAAGTAGGTTTTAGGACACCATTCATGGTTGGTCATATTCATTCTTCTTCATTTATTTGAGCCTCCAAAAACCCTAGTTTGAGCTCCCTATAAGTCCACTCCATTTTCTACTCTTCCCTCCACCCAAACCCTTCCAAACTCTTCAAAAACTTCATCCAATCTTCATCCTAGAAGGCTTAGAGCTTGGAGACCAAGGAGCAAGAGAAGAGGAGTCCAAAAGCTTGAGAGATTAGCAAGAGAAGAGGAGTCCAAAAGCTTGGGAGATTATCTCATACTTGACACTAGAGTCATCTCTAAGAGTTTTATTATGAATTCATCTCCCAATAGGTAAACAACTTGTCATTTCTCTTATTTTAGGCACTACTTTCATGCATGACACTATTAGAAACACACCCATGGACTAAGGGTGCCCATAGGGAGACGAGCAAGGCTCTAACCATCATTTTGATAAAAGATATATAGAGTTTTTATGTCATTTTTGGAAAAATCCGATGATAACACACCAAGTGTTTGTCATATTGTTTCATAGGCTAAATGGATATGTGAATAGTGTATGAGGCTAGTATTTTGTCAACATATGGATACTAATAGATTGTGTCATTTTATATTAGGACAGAGACAATTTAGGGCTTTTACTCCCCCGACACTTATCATAATGTCACATTTCACATGACACATTGCACTAGTTAGACACTGCATTATTTAGTTTCTAATTATCATTTTAGTTATGTTCATGTGTTGTGCTTGTTCTCGTCAGTGTCTATTGTTGGCCCAATGATTGTATCATATTTTTGAATATGGTTAATTTGTTAAGTTTAGCATTTCTTTATCACTAATCTTCATACCATCGCTATAGCATTTCTACTTATACTTATATCTTTGGTGATATGTTCCCATTGGTTTACATCTTAGTGATATGAGCTTATCTATCTTAAATTTAATTGGGTTGCCAAAATCAAAACTATGTTTTTGATTGTGGTCATTCAATTGAGTTTAATCATTATGATATCACTAACATTTTTGCCATCACCTTAGCACTTATACTTAAACTTTGCATAGTCCTAATGTGCTTTAATTTATCATACTTGCTACTATGTATATTGCTTTGTTCGTCTAACATGTACATGCAGAAAAGCAATAAGCAAGATCAATGTGGACATATGCAATAAAGAAATCATAGTGGGCCAAAGACGATGGATCCCATAAGATTTCTCTGAACCACCCGACGACATCTCCGGAGCCACGCACTCGGGGGTTCCACTGCCCGGTCAGCGGACGGGGGTCGAGGGGGCAGCGCCCCTCGTCGGGGGTTCGGGGGCGAAGCCCCCGAAAGGTATTCAGTTTTCGTAAACTGGATATCTTTGGACAGCTGCCGCCAAGGAAAAAAAGCCTGCACCTATCAAAGGAAGAAGCCAAGCCATGCCATCATCATTTCAAGACTCTGAAAAAGCCTGCACCTATCAAAGGAAGAAGCCAAGCCATGCCATCATCATTTCAAGACTCTGAAGAAGCCTGCACCTGCTACAGTATATCTGGAGTCTGTAATGAGTCTTAGGAATAATTGTAAACACAAGAAATGGATGGCAAAATCGAAAGCTAGGGCAGAAACTAGTCCAGGATCATTTTTGGCTGAAAACCGGCATACCGACGGTATACCGGTGCATACCGGCGGTATACCGATTTTGTTCACAGAAAGTTTCTGTCCACAAAATCGGCATACCGACGGTATACCGGATCATACCGACGGTATACCGGATCATACCGACGGTATACCGATTCAGTAACATTGAAATTCCAATGGTCGGATTTTCAGCATTAAATGATCCCAACGGCTATATTTCGAGCCGTTGCAATCCCAGACCGGTATATTTGAAGTGTCATGTATTTGGGTGTCCAATTGAGTGGGTTATGTTAGCTAATAAATGGCTTCATGTTTGTGCCTTGTGGGTTGGTTTGTATATGTGAGTGAAAGGGGGAAGGGACAGTCAAGAAATTAACAGTCCCTTTATTAGAGTTTGAATGTGTTCTTATGTCTATTCATGAGTGTTACATAAGACAGTTAGTGTAGAGTGGCTTTGTGTAGGGGGAATGCCTATATAACAGTAGTGTTAAATATGTGTCAAGTGAGTGAGTGTGAGATGATTGTCTAGTGAGGCTATTTTGAACTGTCATATGACAGTGAGGTGAGTGCCTAAGTGATAGTCCTAGGTGAGTGTTTAGATAGTGAGAGGGAGTGCAAGTGTACGGGATGTGGTCAGTCCCTATAAGCTTAGCAACAAGGCAAATTGGCCACTGCAGGCTTGGCAGTAAAGGGATTACCCGCCCACCCCCCCCCCCCCCCCCCCGCACTAAAGTATAATGGAGGGGCACTTGCTTGGGCAGGAGGTAGGTGTCACGATCCGCACCCACTTTTCGGATACGAGTGTGTGTCCAAATCCAGCCTACGTCGCAGTATCGGCGGTAGAATGCTGTCTCGACCACAATGCTCAAGATCACAAAAAATAATAACTTTATTGCTCATTCACATTGCTACATTAATTACAACATTTATAAAATTTACATATGAAGAATCTACAAGTCTCACAAAATAAAATGAAACAACTAATCTATCTAACTAGTCTTCTAGGTTAGCCTTCCAACATACCCATGTCTTCCCTAACGGTCCAAAGCGTAATGTAGCAGGCGATTATCTGAAAAATATTGGTTTTCAGTCAGAAATGGAACCAGCACACATATTACAAGCTATTCAAGGCATGATAGAATTTGTAAGACATAAAAAATAGTATATGAGAATTTAAACTAGAAAGTAACAGACATCATGGTATAATAGGAAAATGAAACAAGCAAACTCTATAATGAGATGCCGCGACTAGAAAGAAAAACATGGTGACATAGCATGTGATGAAGAAAAGCAGGATGAACAAGTGAAAACAATACCTATCTATGTGTATTGAAATATCATGTTCGACATGTGAACGACTAATGAGTAAATATGGCACCCCATACATGTCGTATGCGGCTGCTATTCTCCGTGAAAGACACTGGAGATGGAAAGGGTAGTTCTGTAATGCCTGTGGTTCGTATTACGTATCTTGGTATACGTGTACGTATTCTTGACTCGTATTGCGTATTTTTCTGCATGGTTATTTTGGCATGTCATTGGTTGTGGCTTAGCTTGGTTCGGCTTAGCTTGGTTTGGTTTGCTTTTGGGTTCATCATGAACCAAAAGAAAACCCCTACCTACCACCACCACTACCCTTTATTAACCCATTCCCCTTTCTCTCTCTTTATTTATTCTTCTTCTTTCCTATTATAACTTCTTCAACCACCAGGAGAAAGAGAGAGAGAGCTTAGGCAAGTGCAAACTTGCTTCATGATGGATCTCAAGTTTTATTGTTCCATTCTCTTCCTTACTTGATTCTAAGCCTCTTTAGAACTTGACATTTTTGGATTTGATGGATGGATTCTTGTAGATCTAAGTTTGTAAACTTTTTGGTTTTCTTGGTTTTGATCTTTAAAACTTGGTTATTTTTGAAAACTAGTGTTTCTACGTTGTAGAGAATTCAATTTCATGCAGTTTTGGCTTTTGTTTCACTTGATTTCGGCTTCGGATGAGGAAGTTATGGCCAAAATAATTTCTGGTCATTTCTAGGTTCATCTGCAGCATAATCAGCATGTCGCAGAAGGCGCATGTCGCAGAAGGCGCATGTTGCAATGAAGCGCATGTCGCGGTAGCCGCATATCATGTCGCAGAAGGCGCATGTCGCAGAAGGCGCATGTTGCAATGAAGCGCATGTCGCGGTAGCCGCATATCATGTCGCAGAAGGCGCATGTCGCAGAAGGCGCATGTTGCAATGAAGCGCATGTCGCGGTAGCCGCATATCATGTCGCAGAAGGCGCATGTCGCAGAAGGCACATGTTGTAATGAAGCGCATGTCGCGGTAGCCGCATATCATGTCGCAGAAGGCGCATGTCGCAGTAGGCGCATGTTACAATGAGGCGCATGTCGCGGTAGGCGCATATCATATCGCAGTTGAGCCACATGAGGCGCATGTCGCGGTAGGCGCATATCATGTCGCGCATGAGCCGCATTAAGGCGCATGTCGCAGTAGGCGCATATGGTGTCGCAGTTGCATGCATGTCGCAGAATAGGCCGCATAATGCATATTTTGACTATTACTAACTGTCATATGTCCTAATTGATTGAATTATTGCTCGAATTTCTCCCAACTCCCAACATGAAAGTTGTAGATCTTTTCCTTGGCTTCAAGAATAGGTCACTAATTATTTTATGCAAGTTCTCTCACTCATGATAATGTAAGAATAGAACACGATAGTGGCCCGCTGTGGTGCACTCTTGACAAGTAAACTGGCATGATATGTCTCGATATGCTGTTATGACAGCTAGCCTGACATGACAAGTGTGAATGACCTGGACACCGTGGGCGATTGCGTTTGTACAAATAAACTGGTACTGTCTTGCATCATGTCTAGGATGGGGATTCCTGAGTACCACGGTCAGGGTTACCTACTGAAATTGACTAAGGCTAATTAACTAAGAACGATTCAGTAGTCATGAAGAGATTTCCAGCTACAGGCAATCCCGTTATCTGGGCGCATTAAGTGGACTTGTAGCCTACCGACGAGTAGGACATATTTCCAGCACACAGTCATGTGGTGCACCCTTCATAAACGGACATTCGACCCGGATAACCGGATGGTCTGCAGGGCTTGTGGCTGTTGGGATAATCTCATTGCATCTTGCTAGTAACTAGGCCTGTGATAACCCTAGTTAGTTAAAAGTATCAAGCCGTACTCTTGATTGGCCGTGATTGATTAGATGTAGTTTATTCCATCTTAGTCTTATCCTGATCCTGTACAAGATTGTATCAGGACATGATTTCTTGTATCGATAAATGATGGGATACCAAGTTCTGTTCAGATGAAGGGTTACAATCCCGGTCCTTGTTTGGTTTAAGGGTTGTAACTTGGCTATCTGAATAGTTCCATGGTTATCTTATCATATATCGTCCTGCTTATTGTGCCCGCCTTAACAATAAAGATCAGGGGTCCAGTTCTGTTCAGGCGAAGGGTTACAACCCCGGTCCTTGTTTGGTTTAAGGGTTGTAACCTGGCTCCCGGAGCAGTTCTGTGTCCTTTCTTCGTTTATTGTCTTTTTGTAACCCCCTGTCATGCTCGTCATGTTTTACCTTTACTTCAATACCATGATTATTTATACTGGCCTTAACAATAAAGATCAG
This sequence comes from Iris pallida, assembly GCA_029216955.1. Taxonomy (NCBI): domain Eukaryota; kingdom Viridiplantae; phylum Streptophyta; class Magnoliopsida; order Asparagales; family Iridaceae; genus Iris; species Iris pallida. The sequence goes on from JANAVB010022800.1 coordinate 11,245,313, forward strand.
GGATCCAGTTCTGTTCAGGCGAAGGGTTACAACCCCGGTCCTTGTTTGGTTTAAGGGTTGTAACCTGGCTTCCGGAGCAGTTCTGCGTCCTCTCTTCGTTTATTATCTTGTTATCTTATCAATAGTAATTGAGGCGGGTTTCTATTCAGGCGAAGGATTGCAATCCCGGTCCTTGTTTGGTTTAAGGGTTGCAGTCTGGCCACTTGAATGGTTTCTCCGTGCTCAATATATTATTGATTATCTCAGTTATTATCAGTATCTTTTAATTACCTTAACTATTTGTGATATGCTGGTTTTAGTTCCTAAGTGAAGTCTCCTTTGTGGCACTTGCTCTTTCTGGGGTCTGACCCAACTGGTTTTGTGTGGCCAGATATCGGAGCAGCAACAGAGGATCCACCTGTCTTCCAACCCGATGGTGACCACCAGGCGTAACCAGGGCAACGAGTGGGTTTCTTTTGTCCTTCCACTCTATTTGTAAAATTATTCTTTTGAGACGTTTAGCCGGCGAGCACGTGTTAGCTCGTATTGCACCTTTATTTACTGTCTGCCTATGGGCTGTAACATGATTGACAAATCCTAGGGTTGATCATGTATGACTGAACTCTTGCTAGTCTTGACATTTTGTACGACTAGCTTCATGATCATCCAATATGTAATGTATGGGACACCTTGCTATTATATATTTGGTGCTCTGACATCTTGTAACTACTATTACTTGCTTGTGATTGAGACAATAGGCTTGTTCATGACCATAGAAGACTGTTGGCTTGTAGTTAAACCCTCATGTATCTAGACAGCCGTGACCGTATAGCGAGGTGGGTTGCACTTCAATATACGTAGCTGGCTATGTACGCCCCCGCTCTCCAGTATTCTGGTTCTGGGGCGTGACATGGTTTTAGTGGTGGCCCATGCAGGTCTTGTAAATCAAGAAATGTGAGGGTTTATCGAATAGATTTCTCAATCAGTACTCGCCCTTGATCTCTACTCGTATCCTCTTGATCCCTGAAAATCTTGACCTGATCACATGCTTGTATCGTTGATCTGTCCTGGTCCTTCCTTATTGTTCCCTATGTCGTCTTCTTCAGCGGCATTGTTCCTGGACCTACCGATCAGCAAGGCGGAGCACCTCCCGCGGACCAGCAACAACCTGGAGATCAAGCCCAACATTCAGGAGTAGCCTCCAGAGTCATGCCTACTGAAGGAGAATCCCTAATTCAGCCCATCCAGCCTGCAGAGCCTGATAATGGCACTTTGGCGGGTCTCATCAGGTCCCTATTAGCTTTCCAGGATCGTCGCGGAGATGCCTTACACCAGGCGGTAGCAGACGCTTTGACCAGAGGAGGTCATCAGGGTAATAGCGCGGCCAACAGCTTCAAGCGCTTGAACCCTCCCTTCTTCGACGGCAGTGAAGATGCGATCGCTGCAGATGCATGGCTTCAGGACACAGAGGTGATTCTAGAAGCAGCCAAGACTCCAGAAGCCAAGAAGGTGGCCGTAGTGCGTCTGCAGTTACTAGATCTTGCCCGCAGCCGGTGGGCAGCGCAGGCCGATGGATTAGTGGCCCTTATTTCATGGGCAGTATTCAGGGAGAGATTCCAGACCAAGTATTTTGATGCTGTAGCTCGGTATGATCTACAGACGAGGTTCACCAATCTGAAGCAGATGGACAGGACGGTCGATGGATATGCGACCGAGTTCTATAGGCTTAGTCGGTTTGCTTCCACCTTGGTGGCGACCGAGTTCGATAGAGCCCAGTGGTTCCAGCAGGGGCTTCATCTGGAGATTCTATTGGCGGTGGAGCAGTTTGAGCATCAGACCTTTGATGCAGTATTGAGAGCAGCCCGGAGGCATGAGTATACCTCACAGAGGATCGTGGATAGGACCGGAGGTTGGAAGCAATCTCACGATCAGATAAACCAGTCATCAGCACCAGTCCCGGCAGCCAGGGCTTTGACCATTGCAGCTCCGAGGCGGGCGGCCTCAGTGACGTCGGTTCAGCATTCCATCCCGACGCACCCTCAGCAGCAGAAGCAGAAGCAGTCTTCCGCAGTGGGATGTTCACACTGCGGGAAGCCAGGACATGTGGTATCAGAATGTCGCAGAGCACAGGGTTTGTGTTTGGTTTGTGGTGCCCCGAACCACAGGGTTGGGAATTGCCCGAACAGAGGGAGTTCATCCGCCTTCTCTAGTCCTTCAGTTAGAGGACCAGCACCAGTCCAGCAGCAGCAGCAGCTGAAGTACCCGTTCCCGAGGCCATTGCCGACGCAGGCCCAGGCATTCCAGCAGCAGAGACCGCAACAGTATGCCCAAGCCCAAGCCCTGATCCAGAGCAGGTAGAGGAATTTTCAGCAGAGGGGACCCGCACCCAGAGGACATGGTCAAGTGCTGGCTTTGACCATGGGAGAAGAAGGAATAGCACCAGGTGAGGTGGTGGCAGGTACTATTCTCGTCAACACCTTTCCAGCTTCAGTATTATTTGATTCTGGTGCCTCGCATTCATTTATGTCTGCACGATTTGCGACACGGGTAGGACTGGAGCCCGAGTCATTATCAGTAAGGCTCAATATACTTACTGGTAACGGACTTGTGGGAGTAGATAGAGTGTTTTCCTCGTGTCGGGTCGTAGTTAGCGGTAGAGAATTCCCCGCTAGATTGATAGAGTTCCCGATGGCCGATTATGATGTAGTCTTAGGGATGGATTGGTTGAGGGACCAGTATGCTAGGATAGACTGCCACATTGGCAGGATTGTTTTTAGCATTCCCGGAGAGCCAGAGTTTTCTTTCTCCCGAGGCGAAGTTGAACCTTCTCCTCCAGTATTGCGGATGGCAGTAGCAGCAGTACAGTTACCTCGGATAGTCGAAGAGTTTCCAGATATTTTTCCAGAAGAGCTTCCAGGGATGCCGCCAGAGCGAGAGATCGAGTTTACCATCGACTTGATTCCCGGGACAGCCCCAGTGTCAGAGAGAGTCTACAGGATGGCGCCGTCCGAGCTAGAGATATTGTACAAGATGATTGAAGAACTCAGAACCAAGGGATTCATTCGTGCTAGTGGATCGCCTGGGGGAGCCCCGATGCTTCTTGTGAAAAAGAAGGATGGTACGTCCAGATTGTGTGTTGATTATCGTACCTTGAACTCGGTGACAATCAAGAACAGATACCCTCTTCCGAGGATAGATGACTTGTTTGATCAACTCAGAGGGGCGTCAGTATTTTCGAAGATCGACTTGCGCTCAGGATACCATCAGATCAGAGTCAGAGAGCAGGACATCCCGAAGACAGCTTTCAGATCTAGATATGGGCATTGGGAGTTCCTTGTGATGCCATTTGGAGCAACCAATGCGCCGGCTGTATTCATGGACCTCATGAATCGTATCTTTATGCCTTATTTGGATCAGTTCGTGATTGTGTTCCTAGACGACATCCTGGTCTACAGCAAGAGTGAAGTGGAGCATGAGTAACACCTTAGGGTTGTTCTTCATATTCTCAGAGAGCACCAGTTGTATGCCAAGTTCAGTAAATGCGAGTTCTGGCTCGATCGCATTTCATACTTGGGTCATATTATCACCAAAGGGGGAGTAGAAGTGGATCCCCAGAAGATCGTGGCCATTGAAACGTGGCCGGTACCTAGCACAGTGGCAGAAGTCCGTAGTTTTCTTGGCTTGGCCGGCTACTACCGGCGATTTGTTTCAGACTTTGCTCGAATTTCAGCACCATTGACCCAGTTGACCCGCAAGGATGTGCAGTTTGCTTGGACAACAGAATGTCAGGATTCCTTTGAGAAGTTGAAGCGAGGCTTGATGACGGCTCCTATTCTCACGCTTCCAGATAGAACTGGAGGATTCTCAGTGTATTGTGATGCTTCGGGCAGAGGTTTAGGATGTGTTCTGATGCAGCATGGGAAGGTAATAGCTTATGCGTCACGACAACTTCGTAATCATGAAAGAAATTATCCAACCCATGACTTGGAGCTGGCAGCAGTAGTGTTTGCACTTAAGTTGTGGAGGCACTACCTATACGGAGATAGGGTGGAAATTTTCACCAACCACAAGAGCCTGAAGTATGTTTTCACCCAGAAGGATCTCAACATGCGTCAGAGGAGATGGCTAGAGCTGCTTGTGGATTATGATGTCAACTTGCAGTACCATCCAGGGAAGGCCAATGTTGTTGCAGATGCATTGAACAAGAGGGCAGGAGTTTATTTCCTGACAGCACAACCAGAACTGTTAGCCGATCTTCAGAAGATGGGTATAGAAGTTGTCCTCCCTTTCAGTGTGGCATTGATGGCCAGCATGCAAGTCCAGTCCACTATAGTCGAGAGGATCCGGATGGCGCAGTCGGCAGATTCCAAGCTTCAGCGACTTAGAGCAGAGTGTGAGGCAGGACGAAGACCAGAGTTATGCATTCATGAAGACGGTACACTTCGACATGGCATGCGTCTTTGTGTACCCAGTGGAGATATCAGACAGGAGATCATGGCAGAGTCCCACAGTTCGCAGTATTCCATTCATCCCGGTGGCAGGAAGATGTACCGTGATATCCGCCAGCACTTTTGGTGGAATGGCATGAAGAGGGAGATAGCCCGGTTTGTCTCTCGTTGTTTAGGCTGAACATCAGAGACCAGCTGGACTACTTCAACCGTTGCCGATTCCAGAGTGGAAATGGGAGCATGTAACCATGGATTTTGTGACTGGATTGCCTAGAACCCCGGCTGGCAGAGACGCTATTTGGGTTATTATAGACAGGCTCACGAAGGTGGCTCACTTTCTCCCGTTCAGAGTTGGTCAGTCGACGGCTCAGCTAGCGGAGATGTATCTCCGGCAGATTGTCAGGTTGCACGGTGTACCAGTCAGTATCACTTAAGACAGAGATTCAAAATTTACGTCGCACTTTTGGCGTAGCTTGCAAGAAAGTTTGGGAACTCACCTCCAGTTCAGTTCAGCTTATCACCCGCAGACAGATGGCCAGTCGGAGCGTACGATCCAGACTCTTGAAGATATGTTGCGATCTTGTACACTCGACTTCGGTGGTTCGTGGGAAGATCACGTGCACCTGGTGGAGTTCTCGTACAATAATAGTTTCCAAGCCAGTATCCAGATGGCTCCGTTCGAGGCATTGTATGGTAGGAAGTGTCGATCCCCGCTAGCCTGGGACGATGTCGGAGAGAGGCAGATGCTTGGTCCAGAAATAATTGCTCAGACTGTTGAAGTGGTCAGAAGAGTCAGAGATCATCTTCGAGTTGCCCAAGATCGCCAGCGTCATTGGACCGATTCTCATCGGCGCCCTCTTGAGTTTTCCGTCGGTGACCATGTATTCCTGAGGATTTTGCCTAACCGCGGTGTCATTCGTTTCGGCGTATGAGGAAAGCTTAGTCCTAGGTATATAGGGCCGTTCGATATTCTGGAGCGAGTAGGAGATGTATCCTATCGTCTCGCTCTTCCACCATCGCTACATGAGGTGCATGACGTATTCCATGTATCCCAACTACGACGGTATATTCCGGACCCGAGCCACATCCTGGATTATTCGGAATTGGTTGTTGGTACCAACCTTTCGTATGAGGAGAGGCCCGTGTCTATATTGGACCGAAGAGAGAAGACCCTCAAGAACAAGACTATCAAGTTAGTCCGAGTTGCTTGGGGTCATCACTCTTTGGGTGAGTCGACGTGGGAGCGTGAGGATGATATCCGATCACGATATTCCGACCTGTTTGACTCGTAAGGTATAATGTCTTCCTTATGCCTTATGCTTTCAATTCCTTGCTTGAATAAATGACTGCATGATAGACTGCTTGTTATAGCTTACGATTAGTATAGCTTGTCCTTGCAATTCTAGCCTCTTGATTAAATTTCGAGGACGGAATTCTTTGAAGGTGGGTAGAGTTGTAATGCCTGTGGTTCGTATTACGTATCTTGGTATACGTGTACGTATTCTTGACTCGTATTGCGTATTTTTCTGTATGGTTATTTTGGCATGTCATTGGTTGTGGCTTAGCTTGGTTTGGTTTGCTTTTGGGTTCATCATGAACAAAAAGAAAATCCCTACCTACCACCACCACAACCCTTTATTAACCCATTCCCCTTTCTCTCTCTTCATTTATTCTTCTTCTTCCCTATCATAACTTCTTCAACCACCAGGAGAAAGAGAGAGAGAGCTTAGGCAAGTGCAAACTTGCTTCATGATGGATCTCAAGTTTTATTGTTCCATTCTCTTTCTTACTTGATTCTAAGCCTCTTTAGAACTTGACATTTTTGGATTTGATGGATGGATTCTTGTAGATCTAAGTTTGTAAACTTTTCGGTTTTCTTGGTTTTGATCTTTAAAACTTGGTTATTTTCGAAAACTAGTGTTTCTATGTTGTAGAGAATTCAATTTCATGCAATTTTGGCTTTTGTTTTACTTGATTTCGGCTTCGGATGAGGAAGTTATGGCCAAAACAATTTCTAGTCATTTCTAGGTTCATTTGCAGCATAATCAGCATGTCGCAGAAGGCGCATGTCGCAGAAGGCGCATGTTGCAATGAAGCGCATGTCGCGGTAGCCGCATATCATGTCGCAGAAGGCGCATGTCGCAGAAGGCACATGTTGCAATGAAGCGCATGTCGCGGTAGCCGCATATCATGTCGCAGAAGGCGCATGTCGCAGAAGGCGCATGTTGCAATGAAGCGCATGTCGCGGTAGCCGCATATCATGTCGCAAAAGGCGCATGTCGTAGAAGGCGCATGTTGCAATGAAGCGCATGTCGTGGTAGCCGCATATCATGTCGCAGAAGGCGCATGTCGCAGAAGGCGCATGTTGTAATGAAGCGCATGTCGCGGTAGCCGCATATCATGTCGCAGAAGGCGCATGTCGCAGAAGGCGCATGTTGCAATGAAGCGCATGTCGCGGTAGCCGCATATCATGTCGCAGAAGGCGCATGTCGCAGTAGGCGCATGTTGCAATGAGGCGCATGTCGCGGTAGGCGCATATCATGTCGCAGTTGAGCCACATGAGGCGCATGTCGCGGTAGGCGCATATCATGTCGCGCATGAGCCGCATTAAGACACATGTCGCAGTAGGCGCATATGGTGTCGCAGTTGCATGCATGTCGCAGAATAGGCCGCATAATGGATATTTTGACTATTACTAACTGTCATATATCCTAATTGATTGAATTATTGCTCGAATTTCTCCCAACTCCCAACATGAAAGTTGTAGATCTTTTCCTTGGCTTCAAGAATAGGTCACTAATTATTTTATGCAAGTTCTCTCACTCATGATAATGTAAGAATAGAACACGATAGTGGCCCGCTGTGGTGCACTCTTGACAAGTAAACTGGCATGATATGTCTCGACATGCTGTTATGACAGCTAGCCTGACATGACAAGTATGAATGACCTGGACACCGTGGACGATTACGTTTGTACAAATAAATTGGTACTGTCTTGCATCATGTCTAGGATGGGGATCCCTGAGTGCCACGGTCAGGGTTACCTACTGAAATTGACTAAGGCTAATTAACTAAGAACGATTCAGTAGTCATGAAGAGATTCCCAGCTACAGGCAATCCCGTTATCTGGGCGCATTAAGTGGACTTGTAGCCTACCGACGAGTAGGGCACATTTCCAGCACACAGTCATGTGGTACACCCTTCATAAACGGACATTCGACCCGGATAACCGGATGGTCTGCTGGGCTTGTGGCTGTTGGGATAATCTCATTGCATCTTGCTAGTAACTAGGCCTGTGATAACCCTAGTTAGTTAAAAGTATCAAGCTGTACTCTTGATTGGCCATGATTGATTGGATGTAGTTTATTCCATCTTAGTCTTATCCTGATCCTATACAAGATTGTATCAGGACATGATTTCTTGTATCGATAAATGATGGGATACCAAGTTCTGTTCAGATGAAGGGTTACAATCTCGGTCCTTGTTTGGTTTAAGGGTTGTAACTTGGCTATCTGAATAGTTCCATGGTTATCTTATCATATATCGTCCTGCTTATTGTGCCCGCCTTAACAATAAAGATCAGGGGTCCAGTTCTGTTCAGGCGAAGGGTTACAACCCCGGTCCTTGTTTGGGTTAAGGGTTGTAACCTGGCTCCCGGAGCAGTTCTGTGTTCTCTCTTCGTTTATTGTCTTATTGTAACCCCCTGTCATGCTCGTCATGTTTTACCTTTACTTCAATACCATGATTATTTATACTGGCCTTAACAATAAAGATCAGGGGTCCAGTTCTGTTCAGGCGAAGGGTTACAACCCCGGTCCTTGTTTGGTTTAAGGGTTGTAACCTGGCTTCCGGAGCAGTTTTGCGTCCTCTCTTCGTTTATTATCTTGTTACCTTATCAATAGTAATTGAGGCGGGTTTCTATTCAGGCGAAGGATTGCAACCCCGGTCCTTGTTTGGTTTAAGGGTTGCAGTCTGGCCACTTGAATGGTTTCTCCGTGCTCAATATATTATTGATTATCTCAGTTATTATCAGTATCTTTTTATTACCTTAACTATTTATTTGTGATATGCTGGTTTTAGTTCCTAAGTGAAGCCTCCTTTGTGGCACTTGCTCTTTCTGGGGTCTGACCCAGCTGGTTTTGTGTGGCCAGATATCGGAGCAGCAACAGAGGATCCACCTGTCTTCCAACCCGATGGTGACCACCAGGCGTAACCAGGACAACGAGTGGGTTTCTTTTGTCCTCCCACTCTATTTGTAAAATTATTCTTTTGAGGCGTTTAGCCGGCGAGCACGTGTTAGCTCGTATTGCACCTTTATTTACTGTCTGCCTATGGGCTGTAACATGATTGACAAATCCTAGGGTTGATCATGTATGACTGAACTCTTGCTAGTCCTGACATTTTGTACGACTAGCTTCATGATCATCCAATATGTAATGTATGGGACGCCTTGCTATTATATATTTGGTGCTCTGACATCTTGTAACTACTATTACTTGCTTGTGATTGAGACAATAGGCTTGTTCATGACCATAGAAGACTGTTGGCTTGTAGTTAAAACCCTCATGTATCTAGACAGCCGTGACCGTATAGCGAGGTGGGTTGCACTTCAATATACGTAGCTGGCTATGTACGCCCCCGCTCTCCAGTATTCTGGTTCTGGGGCGTAACAAGTTCATACGTCAACTAAGATATTTCACCGTCTGACTAGTACTCATAAATTCGAATAAGTCACGAACACGATAATCATGTGGATGGTAAACAAGAAATATAATATGTAGGGATTCATGATATTAACCCGTGTAACCAGCGTGTCATCGAAGCAGGAAGATCATATGTATAATATGTAATGGAAAAAGTATCAGAAATTGAAAGAAATCTGTATATGTACTTGTCTGGGGTCTTTTGCTGGTGAAATCGATAATACCATTGTGTTTGGAATAGTCCAGTTGGCTAGGGGTAGCACGCAAAACTAACAATACCTAATCACTCAGTGAGCCACAAAAGTCAACTCCTGTCATTGTCTCCGGATGCTGAAACATACATCACCAACGTGTTTGGTATAAAAAAAAATCTAAAAATGCCTACCCAAAAGTCCAATTCTGGATAGAGGGACAAAATTATAATTTTGGGTCAAAATAATATCCACCATTGGACCCGCTTGGCACCGAAAAGCGTACCAGTATCTACGGTCTCTAAAGTTATCAAAATATATGTCTACGCGTCCGTTTTAATAATACAACCCAACCATATGTCCAAAATTAGATTTCGATGGGCCGTGCACAAATTCGTCCGTTGGATCGGGTCGGAGGCCCGCCAAAATAGCGTTCCGGTCGACCTTCTCAGAATTGGACCAAACGTGACATATAGGACCAAAAAAATAATACGGTCTTGTTGGCCCAAGTCCCTTCTCGATATGACGAACGTGTACGAAGTTAGGGGTTAGTTTACAAAAGGGCCGATATGGGGTATATCGACCGATACACCTCGATTTCGTCGCACACGCACAATAAAATCGAGTTCTGTCGAATCCCACACGTCAAAAACATTCATATGCGTCTTTCAATGCTTATGATGGGTTGTGACCACGTCATCGAAAAGTTTTCTAAAATTCTACAGTTTTTAGAACAGTTTTCTCAAACTTTGTAAAATAATTTCTTGTTATCCAGTAGATGAAAAGTAGTTCTACAAAAGGGTTTTTAAACTCCTATAGGTCATCTAGGTCTATATTTAATTAGTTTCTTTGAATTTTTAACTGGATTGACCAAATTTGGTCTTCCAAAATCGGGATCGGGACTACCCTGTTTGCGAAACAGGTTTTATCGTTTTTGAATCGATTTCCTGCTCGTTTAGGGCAGAATATCTAGATCTATTTTAAGGGTTTCGAAACTGGTTTGTGGCCTGCATAGAATAATTTAGATCACAATTTGATCGAACATTCAAGTTAAAAGTCAAGCGGCAAAAGGGTACCTCGTTGTATCGAACATAGAGGACTTGCTCTGTTCTAGTCGGGTTTGGGCATCTCCCGGTGGCGTTGCGATGGCCAGAGGTGGCGCACAGGCGAACGGGAAGAGGCGCAGGACATCAGGAAGGCTCTGGTTGAAGGGGCGATCTCGAAGAGTTTGATAGGGTTTTTCTTCAAAGCTTTTCGATACAACGTATATATACGTGCGGTAGTTTTAATCCATTTTGAATTTGATTTCTAAACCAAATTTTTGGATCTAGATTGGTTCAATCTATGGAGATTATGACATCCTACTTGATAAATCTGTGGGGATTTGGCTGGAAAAGATGGGTGAAGATTGGTTAAAGATTTGATTCAATCAAATCCCCTTAGTGTTCGCAGGAAGGAAAGAAGGGAGGGGGGG
>JANAVB010022800.1:11256120-11296120 GCA_029216955.1 Iris pallida
CTTGAAAATAATAACCATAGGAGTTGTACAGATTTTTCGTACAGAAGTATCCTTAGAATCGTACAAGGTTCATGCTTTCTAGTACCTAGCAGAAAACCAGGAGACACTCCAATATTCTTTTACAAAGGACCAAAAAACCTATCAACCTTGAGATGATGATAGAAATGATGATCTGGAAGATTACAGTTGCGTCGTTACAGCCAGCAATCTAAAGATATTATCAAAAATATGGGCTATGATTTCAGAACTGGCCTCAGTATGGGGAAAGGAAGAAAATGCCTGTTCGGATCCTCTTTAAAATATGGAAGAACGAAATACGGATTGGGGTTTATTGCTCTATATCCCTTTATCAATATCATCCATGAAGATCCTAAATCTGATGAGGATAAAAAGATCTGATTCTTCTAGTACCTCTTCTTGGGATTTGATACAAGTATTGGTGATTTCCACGTAACATTTTATCTTCCAACATGGTTTCCGTTGATGGTCCTGAAGAAGATGACGAAGACGAATTTGAAATCTCATCCGAATCAGAACAATAGGCCCAAAGGCTAGATAATCAATGGGAGTTAGATTCGAGCAAAGAGAACCTCCAACTGAAGATAAACTCGTTCAAATAGATGTTGGTGAAGAGGGATCCCCCAAACCAATATTCATTAGTGAAAGTCTTTCAGAAACTGATAAGCAAGACATGATTAAACTTATTTACGAATACATCGATGTCTTCGCTTGGAGCTATGAAGATATGCCAGGACTTGATCCACAGATAGCAACTCACAAACTCAATATCATGCCAAATGCTAAACCGGTCAAGCAACAACAGCAACGATTTCGTCCAGACATTATGGATGCAATTGAAGCCGAAGTTAATAAACTCATGGCTTCTGGGTTTATTAGAGAGGAACAACACCCTGATTGGGTGGCTAATATAGTTCCTGTCCTTAAAAGACTGGCAAGATCAGAGTATGCATAGACTATCGTGATCTCAATACGGCATGTCCTAAAGATGAGTTCCCCCTACCAATTACTGATGTTATGATCGATAACACCTGTGGTTTTGAACGGATGTCATTTATGGACGGGTATTCTAGATATAATCAAATCAAAATGTTTCCAGATGACGAGAAACACACTTCCTTCAGAACGCCGATCGGTACATACCGGTACATACTGTTATACAGTGATGCCATTCGGTCTCAAGAATGCAGGAGCAACATATCAACGTGCTATGAGCACTATATTCCATGAACATTTACGGAAAACAGTCGAATGCTACGTTGATGATATTGCAGTCAAAAGTCGACAAAAAGAGGATCACATTCAAGATTTGAAAACTATATTTGATCTAATGCGTCAGCATCAATTAAGAATGAACCCTACTAAGTCCTTTTTAGGCGTCTCTAGGGGCAAATTTCTCGGCTTTGTCATTACCTCGAAAGGTATACACGTAGATCCCGAGAAGATCAAAGCCTTCCAAGAGATGCGTCCTCCACGCACCTTAAAAGAGCTACGAGGATTTCAAAGAAGGATCGCTTATATCAGGAGATTCATCTCTAATCTTTCAGGACGCTGCAGACCATTCAATAAACTTTTGAAGAAAGGTGTTTCTTTCGTCTGGACTGACGAATATTAGAAAGCATTTGATGACATAAAACAATATCTGATGAACCCCCCAGTATTGGTACCTCCTATTTCAGGAATACCGTTCCTTCTATATACCCGAGCAACGAGTCATTCATTGGGTGCACTGCTCGCTCAAAAGAATAAAAATGGTCATGAACAAGCCATTTACTATCTCAGTCGTACCATGACCGGAGCTGAACCTCGATATTCACCGGTCAAAAAAGAATGTCTAGCTCTTATGTTCGCTGTCCAAAAGACACGGCATTATATCATTGGCCAGACCATTCATGTCATTTCCAGGATCAATCCTATACGAGTCATGATGAAGAAACCAATTGTTTTAAATTCTCGATTGGCTAACTGGGGAATTTTACTTGCTCAGTATGATATGCACTATATCCCTCAGAAATCGGTTCAAAGGACAAGCTTTAGCTGATTTTCTGGCTGCTCATTCAATTCCAAAAAATTCAAAAATCTACGATGAAATCCCAGATGAAGTCCTAGATTCAAACCAAATTGCTGAAGAAGATCCTATTTGGCGTCTATTCTTTGATGGAGCTTCAAGAATAGGTCCTAATGGTGACATTATCGCTGGGGTTGGAATCGTTCTTGTATCGCCAGAAGGTCTTGTTATCCAAAGAGCTTATTCTCTCGATCAACCATGTTCAAACAATGTAGCTGAGTACAATGCATTGCTCATTGGTCTTCAACTCGCTAAACATTTGAATATTCAACATTTAGAAGCTTATGGAGATTCTAAACTCATCGTCAATCAGATAAGGGGTACTTATGAAGTTCGCCATCAAGATCTGGTTCCTTACTATAGATTGGCCATATCTATGGCTTCTTCATTTGAAGGATTCTTCATCGAGCATGTTAGGCGAGCATGTAACACAGAAGCTGATGCTCTTGCTAATCTTGCGGCAGTGTTAGATATTCCGGTTAAACGTCAACAAATGATTGTTGTTTACAATCGAGAATTATTTCATCTTGAGAACAATCTAACTCTAGGACTTCCAGTTGATATTGAAGAATCAACATCTCATGATGTCAATACAATAAGAGGATTTGGATTAAGTCGTAAATCATTATCATCTTCATCTGATTCTAGTATGGAATTTACCTTCAGTAATTCAGCTGAGACTCAGAATACGGATAAAGATTGGAGACTTCCTTTCTTAGATTTCGTATTGTATGATATTATTCCAGATAATCCGAGTGGGACAGCATCTATCAGACGACGATCACTCAGATTCTATTACAATCATACTACAAAAACCTTATATCGTCGAGCTTATAATGGTTTACTTCTTCGATGTGTTGTCGGTAGTGAAGCCCAACAAATTATCCGCGAAGCACATGATAGAATTTGTGGAGCACATCAGCCTGGACCCAAACTTCAAGACCGTATTCGACGCATGGGTTATTATTGGCCCACTATGGTATCAGATGCCATCGAATATGCAAGGAAGTGTAAAGCTTGTCAAATCCATGCAGATTTTATTCATCAACCCTCAAAATTTCTACATCCAACGGCAGTATCATGGCCCTTCGAAGCTTGGGGCATGGACATTATTGGCCCAATCAATCCGCCGTCATCAAAAGGTCATCGATTTATTCTCACAATAACCGATTATTTCTCCAAATGGGCTGAAGCTATTCCTTTATCTGAAGTCTAGACTTCTAATGTCATCAACTTTATCAAGCATCATGTCATCTACATATTTGGTGTTCCTCGACGCATTATTCATGATAATGGACCACAGTTTGTCAGTCAGAAGTTTACTCGATTCTGTGACGATCATCGGATCAACAATTTGGCTTCTATCGCATATAATCCGGCAGCTAACGGATTAGCAGAAGCTTTCAACAAGACCATCATCAAACTCTTAAAGAAGTTTGTTTCTGCCAACAAACGTAATTGGAGTGAGAAACTCGGTGAATGTTTATGGGCTTACCGCACTACAGTTCGTAATGCCACCAAATGTACACCTTTCTCTTTGGTGTATGGATGCGAAGCTGTTCTCCCATTAGAGATTCAAATTCTTTCTTTAAGGATAGCAATCGCTAATGAACTTACCACCGAGAGTAATGATCGTCTTCGACTTCAGGAATTAGAAGCTCTGGATGAAAAGCGGTTATATGCTTAACAGAATATCGAATTCTATCAAGCTAGAATCTTAAGAGCTTTTAACAAGAAAGTCAGAGTTCGAGCATATCAAAAAGGAGAACTTGTTCTTACAGTCAGACGTCCGATGACTATGACGCACATGAGTAAAGGCAAGTTCGATACAAAATGGGAAGGTCCATTCATTGTGAATAAAGTCTTTTCTAATGGGGCATATCAGCTTACCACTATGGATGGTAAAGTCACTATGATGCCCATAATGGCAAATTCTTGAAGAAATATTATGTGTAATATTTTCATCTGTCAAGATTGTTCTCCTATCATTCCCCAGCTAGTAAAAATACCAAAGTCATTGTTCTTTACAAGAATCGTTTCGATATCTTTTATCCCTAGTAGAAATAGATATTCTATTTTGTATCATTTTCTTAGCAAATTTGATATCTAGAAAATCACGTCCATATTACCTCTGAATTTTCTATCTCAGTATCATATTTATGAAAATGATATCTAGTCTTTTGATTCTCGAGTCCAAAGATCATGAAAAATTGAGTTCAAAGATATTTTTATATCTGAATTCTATTTTTTCTAAATAAGTATTAAACTAAAATTATCTTTGGTTTAATATCATCTGATAGAATTACAAAGTTCATTTGTATATTCTATTCTATTGAAATATGTCATGTATTATTTACCTCTGAACATATTTTCTATAGATACATCATTCTCAAAACAACAAAGTCAAAAATCAGATCAAAGTTCTCATTTTCTTCATTCAAAGATCAAAGTGCTGATTACAAGTGAATGTCAAAAAGATTCAAAATATGAGAAACTTGAAAATTTATTTAGTAGGAGTTATTAACTCCTGAATATGATTAAGTACAGTGTTCATTTTCTCCTCATGAGTCTTACGGACTCGTTCTGCCGCTTCAACTGCGACCACTTGTTGATCAAAAATAGCAATAGCATGATGGCGACGGTCAGCTTCTTCTATCTGCTCGGCCTACATCTGTTCTCGCTCTTGTTGAAGAGCTTGATAGCGTGCAGCTTCGGTTGTACGAGCAGTAATAATCTCAGATTGCTCCTTCTCTATGGATGCAATACGCTCCTGAAGACGAGCCAATTCCTCTTTCAATTTCTGAAGTTCTTCAGCTTTAGATATTTCATCTTTCTCCAGATGTTCTACTCTCCGACGAGTTGCTACTATTTCTTCATTCTTCTCTATTAACTTCTCAGATGAAGAAGCAAGAAATTCTTCTAAAGCAGCTTGCTAAGCTTGGGCTTCATGTTCCAATCGAGCGATCTCAGCCACAGTCAAAGATTTAACATCTTCCTTCTTGATCTCCCAGTATCTTCGAATGGTAGTCTTCAATTCATCTAGAAGATGTTCAAAGAAGATACATTGAGTTTCACAGCCAGCATGTCGCAGTGCTAGGAGCGAGAAATTGACCACCGTTCGGAGCTCAGAGAAGGGCATAGTTTCGTCT
Organism: Iris pallida; assembly: GCA_029216955.1. Taxonomy (NCBI): domain Eukaryota; kingdom Viridiplantae; phylum Streptophyta; class Magnoliopsida; order Asparagales; family Iridaceae; genus Iris; species Iris pallida. The sequence goes on from JANAVB010022800.1 coordinate 11,261,356, forward strand.
TTCAAGAAACGCCTGGAGTACGTATCCAGATATGAATAGATGATATCTGAATACATCCTCAGAGTCCTTGCCAATCCCGTCTCAAACCCAGGAGTTGCTGTCATTATTGAAGAAGAAGCTTGTACGTTCTCTGTCCTGGGAATTGAAGTATGTGCCGCTGGAGAAGTTGGCAAATGCGAGCTCCCTTCATCAGCATCAGTCTGGATAAGTGGAGCATGAGTCGAGCTCATTGCTGCAGCAGTTCCTACTAGTCAAAGGAAAAATAATCAGCATATAAAGAAAAAGAAACAGTAGAAATAGAATTTGAAATAAAATTCTACCAGGCTGAGGTTCATATTCTATATGTTGAGGAAGTCTCGTATCCTCTCGCAGTCGATCCATAATGGTGTCTGACACCTGCTTTATGTGACTACTACCAGCTCCAGAATTACTGAGTGCTGGAGCATTATCAGGAGATTGAGCAGGTTCAGAACTGAGCTCCATTCTATTTCCTCTGATTTTATCTTCATTATAATGAGTGGAAGTCTCAGGATGCCAATCCTCTTCCTCTTCAGCCTCTTCCTCTTTCTCAGAGTGTTCTTCTTCAGACTCTCTTGGATCCCCAGCTTCAGGATGGGTCTCTGATCCAGAATCCATGATATTCACATCAACATCTATTTCTTGAGATGGATGAATCTCAGGAACAGTAACAATAGCGAGCTCAGGTTCTTGAGTTTCAATTTCCATGGACTCGGTATTGACTGCAGGTTCAGTCTCTTCTGGAATGTTAGTTTGAAGAATGATGTCTTTACAAACATTTTTCAATAACTCATCAGCAGCTGATAGTTCAGACGTTGGCACGTCTTCATCGCCTCTGGCCGAAGAAATGTTTTCTTCAACCTGAGTTTCTTCAATTTGATTAGGTTGAAAAGATAGAACTTTCGGTTGTTCCCTAACTTCTGTCCCGGGAGCTGGTTCTTCTTCTGAATATTCAATTTGATCATCTAATGCCTGGATGACACCCTCTTTTCCGTGCTCAAAAGGGATAATCCTCATCTCTGAAGGTTCAGCAGCTACTCCACTTGTCATCGGGACAGTCGACTCTACCTCAGTCGGTTAAGCTGAAGTTGCTGGAAGATGAACATGATCAGATTCTGTTCTCTCCGTGGAAACTGCTTCATCGATCTCTGGCAAGATCCCTCCACTCATAATAGTTTCCAGGAGTTCATTGCCCTTCATCTTTCCGACAGTCTTCTTGACGTATCTGCCTCTCGATCTCCTTTTTATCAAAGGAGCATCGTCTTCATCTGTATCTTCATCTTTGTCGGCAGCATCGTCTTCATCAACTGGGATGCCACCTAGAGATGAGGTGGCAGTTATTGAAACTCTTTTCTTCTTGGAAGTCTGAGACTTAGTACTCTTTTTAGAGACTGTCTCAGATTCATCACTTCGTTTCCTCTTAGAGATGGACACGAATATTGGAGGAAGAACTTCATCAGGAAAGTTTTGCTCCAGAGATAATTCATATAAGGGTTCAACTTCCGCAGTCTCATCTTCAGGCTCCGGAGTAAATTGTGACATAACAATCTTCTTCTTTGACCCCTTTGATGGAGCTGGGTCGTCTTCTGTGACAAAAGTCTTTAAATGAAAACTCGACATAAAAGTGCTCGATGAAACATAGAAGCGGGCGTATGTATAGAGCATTTTCGTCCCTGCCCTGGATAGAGGATTCGGCATAGAGAATTCAACTTTTGTATCTCTAGCCGTGAAGTATCTCCATGTCCGAGCTCCATCAATTAGTCCTCCACGAGCAGAAAGGCAGGTGGTGGCATTCCCAACATGAAGTTGGTCATATCCGAATTGCCGAGCAAATCGGCTCGGTAGATATGGTTCTAAGTACGTCATTTCTTCATGACGATATACCAGGTGAGATGGCCGAATCCGCTGCAGCCATTGAAAAGCTACGTCATCTAGCCTGTGCCCTTTTTCTCCGTCTATCATGTTCAGAGGCATGCTCTCATAACCCAGTGGCGGAGGAGCACATTGAATCGACCAATGTGATGATCGGTTCAAAACATTTCTGCATTCTGGAAGAGTTTGAACCTTCCAGAAAGTTTCTCCGACGTACTTCTCTAAAAAGAGGCTGCCGCTCCCTCCTGCTCCCGGAGGTATCAGACCGTCGTGATGGAGAAGAAGCCAACCATACAAATAAGTATAGGGCATCTCTATTCTTAGGAATTCATCGATCATCTTTCTTTGATTAGACAGCATATTGGTTACAAAATTTCGAAGACCTACGTTCAGCCTGCAAGTCATCGCTGATAATAAGTCTGTCTTATAGCCGTACATAAGGCGTACTGCTGCAAAAACAACGCCTCTATGTATTCTATCCAGAGAGATAGAGCCAGGAACAACAAATCTTCTTAGCCAGAGAGAGAGGAATCCGGCTAAATGACCGTTCTTTGACAAAAGTTTTCTACTCTGTCTCACATATGATCTGAAGGTGGTTCCGGCTTTAAACTCATACCAGTCTTCATTGATTTTGAAATCTTTACAGTCATACTTCTCTAGTAGATTGGTGATTTTACTCTCAGAGAGGGGCTTGAAGGAGTTAATTTGATACCTTCTCTTCTCATTTATCTTCTTCTCATCTTTCTCATGATTCATGAAAAGATAAGACATCCACTTCTGGATGTGGCAGCCGGCTTCCTCTTTAGTACTTTTATAATACAGAGTGCATGTGCCGAAATGGCACATCATCTCTTCAAACAGATGCACCATCTTCGGTTTCTTCTCCGACAGAAAATTTAGCTCCTCGGTTGTAGGCACATATTCTTCATATGGCAGTGTGCCTGAAGGCAGATGAGAGATGTATTCCATCTCATGAAGGGCAAAACCCATCTCCCTTTTGGGAGTCATAAATGTTCCCGTCTGGTGGTTATATCTTTCAACCAAGGCCAGGAATAGAAATGGGTTGGGTTTGAAGCCGTAGGAGGAATTGACGATCGCGTCATAGAGATTTATCTGCTTCAGCTCATTCTCAAACTTCTCCAGAACCCAATGGACTAGAGTCCTCCACCTCATATTCTCTTGATTCATTAAGCCTATCATCCTCGGCATCGAATCAGTAGGATAGAATGCCTTCTCATTTGCCATGAATTCATTTATGAAAATAGGCATCCTGAATGGCATCAATATAGACGAGTCTTCGGGTGGCACACATCCCGGCTTCAAACCTCGAAACAAGGATACGTGATTCTCCGGAGCACTGTAGAATCCGTCTTTCTTGTAAATGATTCTCTCGCCTTAGCTTGCTAATTTTCTGTTAAGTGCCATGTCATCTTTCTAGGGTAACTGGCGTGCATGAATCGCATGATAGACAAACCCTTAGATACCTTCGGCCAGTACATGCGCTTCCTTGCATCACCTTCAAAATAGAAGCAGACCTTCTCCCTGATGCCTTTTGGTTGTGACTTATGTGCTATGGCGTCCCCAAACAGAAAGGCCGGTTTCTTATGAAGTACCAAATCAAGACTCTGGAGTGGTTCACCATTTATCAGGCAGAGCAGAGTTGTGTGGTCTTGATTCGTCAATAAAAACAATCTAGCTTCAGGAGTGTCGAATTGAGGGAACTTTACATGAGACAAGTCATATTTGAATGAAAAGCTCAAATGTCCTTCATAATCAGCTTCTTCACTTCGGATGTTCACTACAGAAAAGAAAAGGAAAAACATCAGATATGTTTTGTCATGCAGACTTCAGAAAAATTTATGTCTACGAGCCTTATGCGTGTTTAACAGTGTTCAAAGAAAATTTCATAAGTCACGCAGACTTCAGACAAAGATCAAAAAGACACGCTGAATGATTTATCCACGCATATGATTAATTCACACAAAGTCTAGACAGATTAGAATGAAAAGTCACGCATCATTGCCAGAATCACATTGAAGTGAAAATGACAAAAAAATACGCTGACAGATCAAGACTAATCTATCCAGAGGATGACTCTCAGAAGTCTGCGTGAATAATTCAACATTGAACATCTCTGCCAACATATGAAAAATCACGCAGAGTCATGAGAGCCATGCTCATTTGCGTAAAACACAGAGCTTCGTAAACACGAAGATGTGAAGTATAGCCAACCCTAAAGAGGGGGCATACTTTATTAATATCCTTTGCCCTAAGAAGGGGGGATATATTTCGAAAGTTCATTATTGATTGTTTTACGAATCCTAAGATTTCTATGTGGAGTTCATCTTCATCAGTTCCTCTTCATTAGTTCGCATCCCCATCTGTCACTTACGTTGCATAGGGGGATGAGTAGCTTCGCGGCGAGGAAGTCTGTCGGTGGTGGCACGCGAAGACGTCGCAGGGGCCTTGCCCTTAGCCTGAGCGTCGATTTTATGAGCCATTGCTGAGAAGAAGAAGGAGAAGTCGGGGAAGACGAAGTTTCTCTTCTGTGTGGGATTTTCTCTCTCTAAAGCAAGTAAAGAAAGAAGGAAGTGATTTATGGCCTTTTTATAGGCTCACGAAGAATTTCAAACGGCAAAGTCATCATTTGCTTCGATATAGGAGTTTTGCACGGGATCCTAAACCGCACAGAATCCCAACAGCCCAATCATTTCGGAAGAAATTTTTTCCTGAATCATCTCAGCGTGACTAAAATCATTTTATCATCTCGATTTCAAAGTATTTCGAAATAATTTATCATTTTTCGAAAACTTTGAAGGGGGTTTTGTAGGCCTCAAAAATGAAGTCACGCTGAGTTAATACAGCCTATCAGAACAATGTCTAAAATATACGCTGAGTTCTATCAGACCATTTCCTCAAATATATGCAGAGTTTAAATGGTACACAGAGACATCTCATCATTTGTCAGAGTGTCATTATGACTGACAGCACGACAGTCAAAGAATGTCTCTTCGTATGCCACATATGCACGGGACTCGAGAGATCTCAGCCGACGATTGCGTGACTTTCGAAATCTTCCTCGACAAGATTCAGTCTTCATCAAGTTGGCGTACCAAAAAGACCTTATTGTCATTTAATGTGACTGATAAGGCAATCAATGTCAGAGATTTTGTGCCAGTCGAGGCACGTCGAATCAAGACAGCTGGCCGTTCTGACTCAAGTATGCGTGTATTTTGAACTTCTATGTTCTTTCCTCAAGTTTGCGTGAATTTTGAGCTTTCTATCTCAAGTTGGCGTGTATTCTGAAGCTTTCTGCCTCAAGTTGGCGTATATTCTGAAGCCTTCTGCCCCAAGTCTGCGTGGATTTCATCCTCAATCAGTTGGCGTAGATTTCATCTCAAATTATCAGATTGGAGTACGTAGCAGACATGCCACAAATCTTTCGTGTGCGTGCTCAGTAACTTGCACACGACTCATGCACGATTGCCATGTGTCCAACAGTTACAGGCCACGTCTAGTAACTGCTCATTAACCTTGCGTACGTTTGAGTCCTGCGTGATTATCAACTATGCATAGATTATGAAGACAGTTATCTTTTCAGTTATTTTTTTGACTCTATAAATAGAGTTCTCTTCTCATTCATTGTACAGATATACAGAATATCTAAATTGCTGTCGAACTCTTGAGAGCTTTTCTTCTTCGCATCATCCAAGGGATAAAGCGATCGTCTTCTAGATCAGATTCCTAAAGTTGTATTTTCCCAGAATCAAAATAAATAAAGTGAATTTATTTATGGAAAACAATTGGTACAAGCACAATCGCCCACGGTGTCCGAGTTAATTATACAGGTCATGTCATGTCAGGTAGCCGTCGCAACAGCTTATCAAGATATATTATGTCAGGTTTACTTGTCAGGAGTACGCCATGACGGGCCACTATCATGTCATGCTAGTTTCTTGTCACACCATGTCATGTACAATTGTCATTCAATCATGTCAATCAAATCGTGATTTATCAAGTTCAGGACAAAAGGCGTAAGGATATAAAATGGGCATAAAAATATACAATAGGAGTAAAGGTGCACGCCATAGGAACTCAAGTTACACAAGAGGGTTACAAGACATGGGCAAAATAATAATAAAACAACAGTACACAGAGCTATAGGAGAGCTATGCGGCTCAGGCATATGCGGCCAGTAATGATCTCATGCGGCTGGGAAGAGAACAGCCCATACGACTGGATAGGGTCAGGCGCATACGACCGATAAGGGAAAAGCCTATGCGGCTAGGAAAAGGGACAGAAACTATGCGGCTAAAGATATCAGTCCCATGCGGCCAACGGAAAGAGAGGGGCGCATGCGACTGAGTCAGAGCATTTCATGCGGCTGGGGAGATGGATTCTCATGCGGCTTGGAATGGACTTAGTTCCATGCGGCTAGGGAAGAAGGCCTAAGCGACTGGGAGGAAGCGGGTCCACATGCGGCTGAATGATCACGAGCATATGCGGCTACGCCATGCCTAAGTCTTATGCGACTGCACCATTGGGTATTTGCGGCTGAACGCGCATGTGGCTGGAAAGAAATACGAGCCTATGCGGCTACAGGTAGACAGAGTCCATGCGGCTCGGATTATGCCAAAGCCTATGCGGTTGGAAGACTCGCCGCATGAAGATTCATGCGGTCAAGTGCTGCCATGCGGTTAAGGGGGTTCATGCGGCTGAGGGCGAGTTGGACCCCATGCGGCTGGAAGGGACTGAGGACTTATGCGGTCAGGGAATTCGTATTCATGTGGCTAAATGTGGCGGGTACCCATGCGGCTGCATAGGCAAGGTGTCACGACCCGCACCTACCGTGAGGGTACGAGTACATAACAGCGCCCAGCCTACGCCGCAGTGTCGGCGGTAGAACGCTGTTCTAGGTTATGAACTATAACTAACATAATATGAATACCCTCCATAAGGAGGCCAACACAGAGGTATAACTCAATCACAATCTATAGATAGAAAATGGCACGATGAAATATATAAGGAAAACCTCAACTGAGATACAATAGAAATGATATACAAGTCTCAACATCTCTACAATATACAACTCTGAAACAATGACAAAAGCTAAACATGAAAGGAAATAGTCTAAGCTATCTACACTATACAAGGTATCATCCTGAGCAGCTGCCTGAACCTCCCCAGGGGTCCAGGTCGCGAGTGTCATCTAGGCAAGCTCCAAGTAAGGGGGTGTAGGGTTCCTCATCATCCTCTGTAAAATTTTCAACAGGTCCAGTCAGGACGGGAGCGAGCACAGTACATCTCATGCAGTTCATATCATGGGAGGAAATATAAAGCAAGCAATAGAGTAAGATACATGAAACGATGTAAGAAGATGTACATGAAACAGAAGAGATATTTGATAACTGGAAATATATACATGATAAGTAAGAACTGTAAGTGACTAGTGATTTAGAGTACGAGATGGCATGTAATTGGCTTAGGTTGAACATGATGTACATGAGTGAACATGTAGGACACCAGCCAATAAGGCTGTGTTGTACATGCTAAAACATGAAAAGTAATAGAGTGAACATGATGGGTAAATCACATGACCATTTATACTCACCCCTACCCACAATCAGTACACAAGGATCTATTCAAGTTACGTTACGGACATGATGTTTTGGTTATATAAGAGACACATGAGCAAACATGAGCGTATATGAAAGAACATGAGAGTACATGAACGTACATGTAAGAACATGAGAGAACATGAGTGTACATGAATAACACAGAAGCAAGGAATACATGATGTATATGAAACACATGTCATAAAGTATCCGATGCACCCGCTAAGGAGGATAACATCCCAAGAAGAGATCCGTATAGTACCAATCCGTGATGATAACGTGACAGCATCAAGTAAAAGTAATCTAGAGCGAGAATATAAATCGTGACAAGTATGAAACGATCAGAGAATGTACTCGCCTCGTATCTGAATGTCTGAAGTAAATGTACTGTCCGAGATGAGGTACCTGACTCCTAGTTAGAGCAACACAAGTCAAGATGTATACAGAGGGTGATATATGAAATGTACAATGCATCTGCATGCTGTCTAGGTCAAACTAGGCTAAAGTCGACACTTGGTCAACTCTAGTCAACCACACTAGTCAAACTAGGTCAAGTCCTAGCCCAAACAAGTCTAACAAGTCTCACTAGGCCTAACCAAGCCTAGTCTAGCAATCACATACCAATCACAAGGCTATACAAGCCAAACACAAGCACATATCAAGACACATCCTATTTATGCATATTCAACATTATATATATATATATATATATATATATATATATATATATATATATATATATATATATATATATATATATATAAAGAGGAAGGAACTAACATGTAAGCTATGTGTGTGTGTGAACATGGATGTGTACATGAAAAGAGAAATCAACACTAGGCCATATATCTTATACCCTCATATATACATGTCTATACACACATATATGTATATAACTATAGGGAATCTCTATTTATCATATTAACACATTAGCCATATATAATATATACATATATATATTGAGAGAGAGATAGAGAAGATCATGTGTATGTGTGAGTGTGTATCATGGAAATTGGGTGTGTGTTAAATACAAGAGTGTGTGTCAAATAGTGAGAGTGAGAGTGACACATATATATATATATATATATATATATATATATATATATATATATATACTAGTGTATGTGTGTGTGTCATGAGAGAGTGTGAGATATAGAGTGAGGCATGAGAGTGTATAGGCATGTGTGTTAGGCTAGAGTGTGTGTGTGTTAGTGACATGAGACACGGGCATGTGTGTGTGAGAGTACTAACATGTGTGTGTTCAAGGGCATTTGATTGTGTGGGTGTGTGAGTGATCTCAGGTGTGCCAAGTGCAAGGTAGAGGGAAATGAGTGTCATCTTATACATGTGACAGTGCATGGTGTAAAGGGCTGATATGAGTGGTTCCTATATGGCTGAAACTAAGGCTAATATGGACTGACTTTTGGTGTAGCTTATAGTCTAAATTTGGACTGTGTTTGGGACAACAAATAGACAGGAATGGGGACAGCATATGGGGTTGTGGGGACAGGTTTTGGGCTTGATTAGGCCTGCTTTATGGGCATGCAATGGCTTACCATGGGGTCATTTGTGGTCAGGCAAGTGGGGACTTGTTTTAGCAAGTTAAGGACAGGTTTTGGACAAGTAAATGGACAGTTACATGGGGCTGAATATTGGGGCATTTGGGACTGCTATATGGGACATCAAATGGCTGAACCATTGGGGCATTTCAAGGCTGATATGGTGGTGTTCAGGGGGCTGAATCTAGTGGACAGGTTTTAGGGTGAAATGGCTGAACAAGGGCAAGTTTTGGGACAGACATGTAGGCTGGTAAGGACAGGAATTAGGACAACTTGGCTGTCCATCATAGACCAGTTAAGGACAGGTAAACGCTGCTATGTGTGGGTGTATATAGATAGAGAAATCAGTGTATCACTGATTACAAATCCCAGTTCAGTTTTCAGGTTTAACTAAGAACCAAATCTCAGTTTTAGATTATTGCCTAAATAGAATTCATGTTATCACATCTCAGTTCAGCCTATTCAAACCCAGTTTCAGTTTTCAACATTCCAGCCCCAAACTCAAGTCAATTTCAGTCATCAAGTATCACAACCCAATCCCTGTTTCATTTCAGTTAATAACCAAGTTAACATTCAGTTATCCTAAATGAATCTATCATTAATCTCATAGGTTAACACATATTTTAGTTATCCAAAACACCCAAAAAAACTCAGTTTTAACCATAGGAAATTCTCAGTTTATACATTCAGTCAAAAGTACTGAACATATGAACCCCATTCGATTTCCATAGCAACCCAAACATGCATACATATGAACCTATCTATTTAAACTCATAACTCAGACATGTTAACCATGTATTAACATCATAATTAACATTTAATTAACAATTTAAAATATCATTTGAATTCTGAAACTGAAAAATAAACATGGTATCAGTGAATGTTTGGAAAAACCCAAATTCTCATATTAACACATTGTAAAAACCCAATGTAAAGGTTGGTAATAACTGTGTCACATGTGTTCGTGTCTCTCATAGCAATTCGTGTCCACAAGAATGGACACGAACGTGTCCAATTCAGAAAACTGAAAATAGTGCACTGTGTCAGTGAACAATGAAAAAAATGCTAATTGACATATAAATTCATGCTCATATTACACTTAATTGGTTGGTACTGAGAGTACTACATGTGATTGTGTCAGTCGAGCCATAATGTGTCAAGAATCTGGACACAAACGTGTCCAAATACTCACGCACACACGTAGACACACACGCGTGCACACAGCGTCGTGCAGCGAGTCCATGGACTCGTGCACTCGACACAGGCCACGTGGAGCCACGTGGCCGTGCACACGTGTAGCCCACATGTAGGGCTACACGATCGACACCATGCATCGCGTCCACGTGGTGACAGGACACGACACGAAGTGCGTGTCAGTGCTGAATTTTTGTGTGCACAGTACAGTAAAAAATTGGTGCGATCGTGATTTCGTGTCCGACTCGACACGACGTGCCGTAAAACTAGAGGGGGGGTCTGACAGTGATGGCCCGTACCTCTGTGTCAAATTACACGTGTCCACGTGTCCTGTGTAGGGAGGAATAGAGGTCGGGTAGCAGGGAACAAAACTGGACTCAGTTCCAGCATGTTCGTGTCCCTTGTGTGGACACGACACAGCACGAAATACCTAAGTGGTACCACAAATATTCAAGAGGGATCCTAGATCTACAATCCTATTCAAAAGGATTTCGAAAATAACACAAAAAGTCTCTTTGTGACATTTCGACAAACAGTTAAGGGACAGGTCTGATACGTGTCCAAACGGACACGAAACTTATGAAACTCGACACAAAACCAATGCAAACACTTAGGGGACTCCTAGGGCTTCCTAAATATGTAAAGAAATCGAAATTTCATTGAGGAATGAGGAAGTTACCTATACTTGAACTTTCAAGAAAAACCCCCTTCTCTAGAGCTCTTCTCCTTGATGTCCCAATCCAACAAATCCACAACAAACTGAAATAAAACTTCAATAACAGCAAGAATAGGTGTATTAAAACCTAATGGAAGAGATTTGAATGAAAAAGGAAATGGAATGGAGTTCTAGGGATTAAATGATGTAGGAACAAACCTTTCCTTCTAAACTTGAGCTTTCCTAAGAAAGAGGCAACCCTAAACTAAGAGAGTATTTATAGGGTGGTGTTCCTAAGGAGGATATGGTGGCTGGCCACTTAAGTCTAGGGCTAGGGTTTTGTAATTGTCTTGGGCTTTGGGCCAAGTTACATAGGCTATGGCTAAGTTGTTTTATTAATGGCTCTAAATCATAAGCCATGACTTATAACTTTCTAAATCCTATTGCTAATTAGAGTCTAATGACCAAACCAAGGATTAGGCTAGGTTAGACTAAAGCCATATAACCTAACCAAGTCCATACTAACTAGGGTTAGCTCTTAGGTTGGTCTACAGGAGTCAAAACTAGTCAAAGTCAACCTAGTCCAAACAATTCCAAAATAATTTCTAAAAATTCTCATAAATTCAAATAAATTCTATTAAATCTAAATAATAATTAATAATTCTAAATAATTCTCAAAATTACGAAAATGACTAAAATACCCCCCAGTCTGGAAATAAACACTAGCAAGACACCAAATCATAAGTCATGAATTTAAATAGTTTTAACAAAATAATTAAAAATTACTAAAATCATAATATGAAATAAATATCATTAAATAATAATTATAATTACAAAATTTCAAAATTACCCTCTTCTGGAAAACTAGGTGTTACAATCCTAAATTTTTGTCCTCGAAATTAAGATGATCGCACCCCTTCTAGGTCAAACATAGTCAATGGTCAATTACTAGCCAATTTTCTCAACACCCTAGTACTTGGTCATCAGCTGGTCAAATTCTTAGGATTTACCTATGCTAGCTACCTAGTGTTGGCAACTAGGGATTAGCAAAGAAAACTCTATAATAAACTAGCTCTTAACTTCCCAATCCTATTAAGTCACCCATAACTAAATACCTACAAGCTAAGCACACCAATCCCAATTACCACATATACATAAGCTCAAGAACAACAACCCATCACATATATCCTAAGTATATCATCTATATATATAGGCCTCTTAGTCTTAGGTGAAACTACAACTGTGCTCAAGGGCAGACTCTGGTCACTGGGTGCCTTACTGGAAGGGTAAAGGAAAACTATAATAAATCATCAAGGTTGTATGGCATACTACATCCTATACGTAACTGGTTGGTATCATAATAACAGGGAATTATCTGCAATGGGTTACTATTCTAGCACCAATGCTAATTATCACCTCTAGGGTACAGGCACTCTACAAGTCACCATATCTATATACTATGAAGGAACTACCTATGTACAAGTTCTACAAACTAAATATCCCTACTCCTAAATCATTTATAACAATAAAAAGGGTATGATGTTTTAAACCTTCTCAAGATACAATCTGCTAATCATATGCGTCTGCCCAAAATCATGTTGTCTAGAGTCTTCATCATGCTAGTGAGCAAGGCTACGATAATCACAGAGTCCTTGACTAAGGTACGTACCTCTTGGTTCATAGTATTTAAAATTTTCGTATTGCCGCATGCGACGGCAAAAACTTTAAATTCCCATACCCAAGAAATACATCCGAAATCTGACTACATGTCCTCACTATGCCAACTAACACGACTATCGAAGATTCTAGATCCTATGATTTAGGTGACCTAGCCCATATGATTCTGAAGAAAAACAACATAACAAAAGAACAACATGACAAACTTAATAAATCAGCAAGGAACAGATGGAATCGGATTTCAAGGTAGTTATAAAAGACAATTCCGGGAATGGAATTGAGAAGAACGGAACTTGCAGCAAGATATCTAATGATCTGTGCATCCTTAACTGTCCTGACGATAGCTCGCCCTGCTAGTTTCCCTTGGTCTGCTGCTGATGCTGCATGAATCACCGCTGCTGAGAGAAATCAGAAATGACGGGAGAAAATCTCTGTACAGATAGAGGTGCACCTCCAATGTAGCAGAAACGCCAACCTGAGTCGGCACAACAGAAGCTGCGGTCTCGAGGCCCTGATGAACAGGACGAGAGATGGCCAGCCACTCGATAGTATTTCCCGAACCGAAGTGATGAGATCGTGTCTTCATAACCATCATGAAAACATATCAAAACAAGAAGCAATTTCTGAGAATGAAGCGAAATTTCAAAGGAGGACAGTTTATACTCAAAGGGAAGTCAATAAGCAACAATTTTAGACAAAAGAAATCTGATTAAGAGTCTTTCCTAATGTGATTGAGTACCTCCAAAAATAATTCTAATCCTACTGCAGGCTGTAGTGATACTCTAGTTCGAATACCACTACATAAACTCGACCTGCATGGGCCACCACTAAAAACGTGTCACGACCCGCACCCACCGTGAGGGTACGAGTACGTAATAGCGCCCAGCCTACGCCGCAATGTCGGTGGTAGAACGCTGTTCTAGGTCATGAACTATAACTAACATAATATGAATACCCTCCATAAGGAGGCCAACACAGAGGTATAACTCAATCACAATCTAAAGATAGAAAATGGCACGATGAAATAGATAAGGAAAACCTCAACTGAGATACAACAGAAATGATATACAAGTCTCAACATCTCTACAATATACAACTCTGAAACAATGACAAAAGCTAAACATGAAAGGAAATAGTCTAAGCTATCTACACTATACAAGGTATCATCCTGAGCAGCTGCCTGAACCTCCCCAGGGGTCCAGGTCGCGAGTGTCATCTAGGCAATCTCCAAGTAAGGGGGTACAGGGTTCCTCATCATCCTCTGTAAAATTTTCAACAGGTCCAGTCAGGACGGGAGTGAGCACAGTACATCTCATGCAGTTCATATCATGGCAGGAAATATAAAGCAAGCAATAGAGTAAGATACATGAAACGCTGTAAGAAGATGTACATGAAACAGAAGAGATATTTGATAACTGGAAATATATACATGATAAGTAAGAACTATAAGTGACTAGTGATTTAGAGTACGAGATGGCATGTAATTGGCTTAGGTTGAACATGATGTACATGAGTGAACATGTAGGACACCAGCCAATAAGGCTGTGTTGTACATGCTAAAACATGAAAAGTAACAGAGTGAACATGATGGATAAATCACATGACCATTTATACTCACCCCTACCCACAATCAGTACACAAGGATCTATTCAAGTTACGTTACGGACATAATATTTTGGTTATACAAGAGACACATGAGCAAACATGAGCGTACATGAAAGAACATGAGAGTACATGAACGTACATGTAAGAACATGAGAGAACATTAGTGTACATGAATAACGCAGAAGCAAGGAATACATGATTTACATGAAATACATGTCATAAAGTATCCGATGCGCCCGCTAAGGGGGATAACATCCCAAGAAGAGATCCGTATAGTACCAATCCGTGATGATAACGTGACAGCATCAAGTAAAAGTAATCTAGAGCGAGAATATAAATCATGACAAGTATGAAACGATCAGAGAATGTACTCGCCTCGTATCTGAATGTCTGAAGTAAATGTACTGTCCGAGATGAGGTACCTGACTCCTAGTTAGAGCAACACAAGTCAAGATGTATACAGAGGGTGATATATGAAATGTACAATGCATCTGCATGCTGTCTAGGTCAAACTAGGCTAAAGTCGACACTTGGTCAACTCTAGTCAACCACACTAGTCAAACTAGGTCAAGTCCTAGCCCAAACAAGTCTAACAAGTCTCACTAGGCCTAACCAAGCCTAGTCTAGCAATCACACACCAATCATAAGGCTATACAAGCCAAACACAAGCACATATCAAGGCACATCCTATTCATGCATATTCAACATTATATATATATAAAAGAGGAAGGAACTAACATGTAAGCTATGTGTGTATGTGAACATGGATGTGTACATGAAAAGAGAAATCAATAGTAGGCCATATATCTTATACCCTCATATATACATGTCTATACACACATATATGTATATAACTATAGGGAATCTCTATTTATCATATTAACACATTAGCCATATATAATATATACATATATATATTGAGAGAGAGATAGAGAAGAGCATGTGTATGTGTGAGTGTGTATCATGGAAATTGGGTGTGTGTTAAATACAAGAGTGTGTGTCAAATAGTGAGAGTGAGAGTGACACATATATATATACTAGTGTATGTGTGTGTGTCATGAGAGAGTGTGAGATATAGAGTGAGGCATGAGAGTGTATAGGCATGTGTGTTAGGCTAGAGTGTGTGTGTGTTAGTGACATGAGACATGGGCATGTGTGTGTGAGAGTACTAACATGTGTGTGTTCAAGGGCATTTGATTGTGTGGGTGTGTGAGTGATCTCAGGTGTGCCAAGTGCAAGGTAGAGGGAAATGAGTGTCATCTTATACATGTGACAGTGCATGGTGTAAAGGGCTGATATGAGGGGTTCCTATATGGATGAAACTAAGGCTAATATGGACTGACTTTTGGGGTAGCTTATAGGCTAAATTTGGACTGTGATTGGGATAGCAAATAGACAGGAATGGGGACAGCATATGGGGTTGTGGGGACAGGTTTTGGGCTTGATTAGGCCTGCTTTATGGGCATGCAATGGCTTACCATGGGGTCATTTGTGGTCAGGCAAGTGGGGACTTGTTTTAGCAAGTTAAGGACAGGTTTAGGACAAGTAAATGGACAGTTACATGGGGCTGAATGTTGGGGCATTTGGGACTGCTATATGGGACATCAAATGGCTGAACCATTAGGGCATTTCAAGGCTGATATGGTGGTGTTCAGGGGGCTGAATCTAGTGGACAGGTTTTAGGGTGAAATGGCTGAACAAGGACAAGTTTTGGGACAGACATGTAGGCTGGTAAGGACAGGAATTAGGACAACTTGGCTGTCCATCATGGACCAGTTAAGGACAGGTAAATGCTGCTATGTGTGGGTGTATGTAGATAGAGAAATCAGTGTATCACTGGTTTCAAATCCCAGTTCAGTTTTCAGGTTTAACTGAGAACCAAATCTCAGTTTTAGATTATTGCCTAAACAGAATTCATGTTATCACATCTCAGTTCAGCCTATTCAAACCCAGTTTCAGTTTTCAACATTCCAGCCCCAAACTCAAGTCAATTTCAGTCATCAAGTATCATAACCCAATCCCTGTTTCATTTCAGTTAATAACCAAGTTAACATTCAGTTATCCTAAATGAATCTATCATTAATCTCATAGGTTAACACATATTTCAGTTATCCAAAACACCCAAAAAAACTCAGTTTTAACCATAGGAAATTCTCAGTTTATACATTCAGTCAAAAGTACTGAACATATGAACCCCATTCGATTTCCACAGCAACCCAAACATGCATACATATGAACCTATCTATTTAAACTCATAACTCAGACATGTTAACCATGTATTAACATCATAATTAACATTTAATTAACAATTTAAAATATCATTTGAATTCTGAAACTGAAAAATAAATATGGTATCAGTGAATGTTTGGAAAAACCCAAATTCTCATATTAACACATTGTAAAAACCCAATGTAAAGGTTGGTAATAACTGTGTCACATGTGTTCGTGTCTCTCATAGCAATTCGTGTCCACAAGAATGGACACGAACGTGTCCAATTCAAAAAACTGAAAATAGTGCACTGTGTCAGTGAACAATGAAAAAAAATGCTAATTGACATATAAATTCATGCTAATATTACACTTAATTGGTTGGTACTGAGAGTACTACATGTGATTGTGTCAGTCGAGCCATAATGTGTCAAGAATCTGGACACAAACGTGTCCAAATACTCACGCACACACGTAGACACACACGCGTGCACACAGCGTCGTACAGCGAGTCCATGGACTCGTGCACTCGACACAGGCCACGTGGAGCCACGTGGCCGTGCACACGTGTAGCCCACATGTAGGGCTACACGATCGACACCCTGCATCGCGTCCATGTGGTGACAGGACACGACACGAAGTGCGTGTCAGTGCTGAATTTCCGCGTGCACAGTACAGTGAAAAATTGGTGCGATCATGATTTCGTGTCTGACTCGACACGACGTGTCGTAAAACTCGAGGGGGGGTCTGACAGTGATGGCCCCCACCTCTGTGTCAAATTACACGTGTCCACGTGTCCTGTGTAGGGAGGAATTGTCACGACCCGCACCCACTGTGAGGGTACGAGAACGTAACAACGCCCAGCCTACGCCGCAGTGTCGGCGGTAGAACGCTGTCCTAGGTCAACATATATCTAACAATATCTATCTAAACAGTTTAAACTCCCCGAAATGGGGTGACATAGCAGTAAAACTCAATCACAACTAAGGAAGAGATAGCACGATATGAAATAGAACTCAAGGAAATAAATAGATGAAGAGTAGTCTAAGATAATCCCAGCAATATCCAGAAGTACATGGTCTCAGATGAAAGAATATATACAATACTGAACTCCAGAATAAAGTCTAATTAAACATGCCTCAAGGCTACATAAAAGAAACTAAGCCTCACTAATCTAATCAAGGCAATCTGGGTGATATCCTCAGCTAGAGCTGGGTCCTCTTGAGGGTCCAGCTCACAGGTGTCATCTAACGCTGCCCCGTAGTAAGTGTCCAGACCAGCCTCCTCCTCGTCCTCTGTAATATTTTTAACAGGTCCAGTCAGGACAGGAGCGAGCACAATACATCTCATGCAGTTCATATCATGTCAGGAAATATAAAGCAGGCAATAGAATAAAATACATGAAACGCTGTAAGAAAATGTACATGAAAATAGGAGAGATATTTGATAACTGAAAATATATATACATGATAAGTAAGAACTGTAAGTGACTAGTAATTTAGAGTATGAGATGGCATGTAATTGGCTTAGGTTGTACATGATGAACATGATAAGTAACAGAGTGTACATGATAGGTAAATCATATGACCATTTATACTCACCCCTACCCACAATCAATACACAAGGATCTATTCAAGTTACGTTACGGACATAATGTTTTGGTTATACAAGAGACACATGGGCAAACATGAGCGTACATGAAAGAACATGAGAGTACATGAACGTACATATAAGAACATGAGAGAACATGAGTGTACATGAATAACGCAGATGCAAGGAATACATGATGTACATGAAACACATGTCATAAAGTATCCGATGCGCCCGCTAAGGGGGTAACATCCCAAGAAGAGATCCATATAGTACCAATCCGTGATGATAACGTGACAACATCAAGTAAAAGTAATCTAGAGCAAGAATATAAATCGTGACAAGTATGAAACGATCAGAGAATGTACTCGCCTGGTATCTGAGTGTCCGATATGAAAGTACTGTCCGAGGAGTGGTTCTGGCTCCTAATCAGAACAGCACAAGTCACAACAAGTCCAGAATAGCAAAATGGAGTCCTACTATATATTCTATATGATTCTAAGTCAATCTAGACCAAAGTCAACTCTTGGTCAACCCTGGTCAACCCTAGAAGTCAAACTAGGTCAACCAAGTCTAATTAAGTCTAAACTAGGCTATCTAAGTTTAACAAGTCATGCTAGGCTCTAATAAGTCTATTCTAGACTACACTAGTCTATATCAGTCCAAACAAGTAAATTCCTGTATTTAAACCTATCACTCTCTATACAATTATATATATATATATATATATATATATATATATATATATATATATATATATATATATATATATATATATATATATATATATATATAAAATATATATATATATATATATATATAGAAGTCTAAACATACCACAATATATACATCACACTACACAAAATACATAACCTAAATGACCTTAGGCTAAGCATTAGTCTAGCATAGAAATGTATATATATATACACTCATACATATGGGAACATATATGCCTCAAAGCCTATACTAGCTTACATTCATACAAATACATATATATATAGGCTGTACAAGAGGCAGGAAAAGGAAAGCTAGGAATACAAATGTGTGTGTGTGGCTGTGTATATTTCAGCAATTCAAACCAGTGAAGAGAATGTGTGTGTGCTAGGCTATCATGTGTGCAGGAAATACTCCAACAGTGCAGTGAAGACCAACACTGTGTGTGTCCTTGTGTGTGTGTTCAGGAAAAACTAAACAGTAAAATGAAGGCAACATGTAACAGGGATTAGGAGAGAAAGGTGCTAGTGTGTGGATATGAGAAAATAATGAGTGAGAGAGTATCAAACCTGGTAAATAGGACAGCATTTAATTGTGCAGGAAAATAGGGTACTGTGTGCATATACATACTCATGAGAACAGTGAAGGGTAGGGGGAAACAGTCAAGCCAAAATAGAATCACATTTAACAGCAAGTTCCCCCCTTTTTATTCCATTCTCAGGTTAACCCAAACCCAGTTTTCAGATTACCCCCTAATCTCAGATTTAAGCAACTGGAAATCAGTCCCAAAACCAATAGTGTGCAAGTGTCTATGTACAGGAAACAAAGTGACAATAGGCCCTGTTCTCAGGTAATCAAACTGGGACTGAAACTCTGTTACAAGGAAGGAAATCCATTCATGTCATTTACAGTGAACACATTCCAGTTTTAATGAAATAGCATTGAGACCAATGTTGACAGTACATGAAATAATGTAAAAAAAACAACATGGCAACCCCAAACTCAGAATTCATTTGCAGGACTTAATTAGAAATCAAAATCAATTGAAGGGTCATTAGACAGTAACTAATAATCCAGTTCATTGATGAACATTAATAGAAAACTCAAAATCAGATTATGATACCTTATGAACATCTACCCATTAACAGTCCACCCCTTATCAATTCAACCCAAATTTAACCATGGCAAGCTAATGCATATAGGAGAACATAATTAGAGTTTAAACTCAGCATTAGAACATCATTACAGGTTTAAATCATTAGGCAATATTAACTTAGAAAAACTGAATGTACAGGGAATATTTGACAGTATCAGACATTTGTTTATATAGAGAAATCGATTTGCAATTAGTTAAATCATGATCTAATGATTGAAGAATTGAATACACCCTCGTGCACAACCCCACACAACTCAAACGTGTCTCCCCAAGCCGACACGGCGTGTCCACAGCAAGAAAACACAGAATGACACATTAACAGTGCACTGACAGTGCACTGTCTCGTACACACGTGCACTTGTGTCGTGTGCACGACACAGGACACGAACGTATCTCGTGGTGACACACATGGGTAGCCCACTTATAGGGCTACCTCATGGGCCCACTGGCCAGTGTCTACGACGTGTCCAGTACGAATACGAGACCCGTGTCAGTGGGGAAAATCTACTGTACACTTCCTAGGCAAATCCCCATGCGGGATTCATAAATCTCTCGACACGACTCAGGGTCATGTGAGACTTGACACATGGCGTGTCAGTCCATGCCCCTAGCCTCATGTCGAGTTTCGAGTCCAAAAGCTACATGTCGTGTCCGCTACAGGGCCCGATAGACAGGGGATCCCTGTAGCAGCGTGCGGCCGTGTGCACGCGCGTGTCCACACAAGCAAACTGACACAGAACGACACGGAAACTAGGACATAAGGACAGGAAACCAAAGGCTAGATCTAGAACCTATTTCCTATTCAAAAATATCAAGATAACTCGATCGATCTGTCCTCTGTGGCATATGGTCGAACACCTAACACCCATGATTGATACGTGTCCAGAACGAACACGAAACCACAGAAACTCGACACAAAAGCTATCCAGACCTTAGGGGGACCCTTAGGGGATCCTATACATGAAAACTAACTGAAGTTTCATAGAGAAATGAAGGAGATACCTCTTGAAGAACAATGGGTGGAAAAGTCCTCAAATGAAATGAACTCCTCAAGCCTCCAAGTCTCACAAATTGTTTCTTCCTGCAACCAATTAATTCCAGCAACAAGAGAATGAAATTTAGGTCCTAATGAAATTGGTTTGAAGGAAAAAGGATTTAAAATGGATTTCTAATGATTTTTGGAAGATGGGACTCACCTCTTTCCTTAGAACTTTTGAAAGAACCTTAAAAGAGGCTAGCCCTAAAAACTAGGAGGGATTAAATAGGGGGAATCCCTAGGTTAAACCTAGCTGGTCAGCCATGTTGGGTTTGGGTGGGGTTGAGCTAGGTTTAGCTAGTCATATCTAGTTTAGTCACAAAATGACTTGTGTAACCACATGCCATTTATCAAATAACTTGATTCCTAAATTCCTAATTCAAGTTCTATGAATCACTAACCACTAACTTGAGTCACACTAGGTTAGACTAGGGTCACTTGACCTAACCAAGCCCAACTAACTAGGGTTAGTTCCTAGGTTGGTCTACATGGGTCCAAACTAGCCAAAATCAATCTAGTCCAAACAATTCCAAAATAATTCCTAAAAATTCCCAAAATTCAAATAAATTCTATTAAATCTAAATAATAATTAATAATTCCAAATAATTCTTAAAATTATAAAAATGACTAAAATACTCCCTTAGTCTAGAAATGAACACTAGCAAGACACCAAATCATAAGTCATGAATTTAAATAGTTTAAAAATAATTAAAAATTACTAAAAATCATAACATGAATAAATACCCTTAAATAATAATTATAATTACAAAATTTCAAAATTACCCTCTTCTGAAAAACTGGGTGTTACAGGAATAGAGGTCGGGTAGCAGGGGACAGAACTGGACTCAGTTCCAGCGTGTTCGTGTCCCTCGTGTGGACACGATACAGCACGAAATACCTAAGTGGCAACACAAATATTCAAGAGGGATCCTAGATCTACAATCCTATTCAAAAGGATTTCAAAAATAACACAAAAAGTCTCTTTGTGGCATTTCGACAAACAGTTAAGGGACAGGTCTGATACGTGTCCAAACGGACACAAAACTTATGAAACTCGACACAAAATCAATGCAAACACTTAGGGACTCCTAGGGCTTCCTAAATATGTAAAGAAATCGAAATTTCATTGAGGAATGAGGAAGTTACCTATACTTGAACTTTCAAGAAAAACCCCCTTCTCTAGAGCTCTTCTCCTTGATGTCCCAATCCAACAAATCCACAACAAACTGAAATGAAACTTCAATAACAGCAAGAATAGGTGTATTAAAACCTAATGGAAGAGATTTGAATGAAAAAGGAAATGGAATGGAGTTCTAGGGATTAAATGATGTAGGAACAAACCTTTCCTTCTAAACTTGAGCTTTCCTAAGAAAGAGGCAACCCTAAACTAAGAGAGTATTTATAGGGTGGTGTTCCCAAGGAGGATATGGTGGCTGGCCACTTAAGTCTAGGGCTAGGATTTTGTAATTGTCTTGGGATTTGGGCCAAGTTACATAGGCTATGGCTAAGTTGTTTTATTAATGGCTCTAAATCATAAGCCATGACTTATGACTTTCTAAATCATATTGCTAATTAGAGTCTAATGACCAAACCAAGGA
Source organism: Iris pallida (assembly GCA_029216955.1). Classification (NCBI taxonomy): domain Eukaryota; kingdom Viridiplantae; phylum Streptophyta; class Magnoliopsida; order Asparagales; family Iridaceae; genus Iris; species Iris pallida. The sequence goes on from JANAVB010022800.1 coordinate 11,283,853, forward strand.
TTAGGCAAGGTTAGACTTGAGTCATATAACCTAACCAAGTCCATACTAACTAGGGTTAGCTCTTAGGTTGGTCTACAGGAGTCAAAACTAGTCAAAGTCAACCTAGTCCAAACAATTCCAAAATAATTCCTGAAAATTCTCATAAATTCAAATAAATTCTATTAAATCTAAATAATAATTAATAATTCCAAATAATTCTCAAAATTATGAAAATGACTCAAATACCCCTCAGTCTGGAAATGAACACTAGCAAGACACCAAATCATAAGTCATGAATTTAAATAGTTTTAACAAAATAATTAAAAATTACTAAAATCATAATATGAAATAAATACCATTAAATAATAATTATAATTACAAAATTTCAAAATTATCCTCTTCTGGAAAACTGGGTGTTACACAAGGGGGCGCATGCGGCTGGGTGGGGAGAAGTCCATGCGGCTAAAAGAACACTTGTCGCATGAATGTTCATGCGGTCAAGTCAAGTACAGTTCATCTTCTCCAAAATTCCGAGAAGAAGAATACCATGAGAGCCAAGTTCTCAAGCTCCATAACTCTATCATCCGGAGCCCAAATCCGAACTTCCATAGGTCAAAATGGGGTAGAACGAAATTCTCTACAACGTAAAACCATCAAAACTTAGAAACAACAAGATTAAGTAGATCAAAACCCAAGAAATCTGAAAATAATATAAGTGTAGGTCTACAAGAATATAGCCATGGAAAGTGGAAACGCCAAGTACTAAAGTGAGTTAAAATGCTTTAAGGAAGAGAATGAAGCAATAAAATTGGAGTTCCTCCATGAAGCAAGTTGCACTTGCCTAGACCCCTCTCTCTCTCTCTCTCTGGTAGGTGAAGAAGTTAATGGAAGAAAGAAGAAGAGTAATGAAGAGAGAGAAGGAAATGGAGGTTAATAAATGGTAGTGGTGGTGGTAGGTAGGGGGTTCACCCATGGTTCATAATGAACCAAAGCAAACCGAGCCAAGCCGAACCAACCCAAGAATAAACCAAGCCATGAAGAAAACAAAGCAAGGAATCATGCAATACAAGATAAAATACGTACACGTATTCTAAAATACGTAATACGAACCACAGGCATTACAACTCTACCCACCTTAAAAGAATTTCGTCCTCGGAATTTCATTAAGAGGCTAGAGAGACGAGGACAAGCTATATTAATCACAAGCAAGCTATAACTAGGCAGGCAATCACTCATTCAAGCAAGAAATCGAAGGTATGAGGCATAATGAAGACATTATACCTCACGAGTCAAACAAGTCGGGATATCGTGATCGGATATCATCCTCACGCTCCCACGTTGACTTACCCAAAGAGTGATGACCCCAAGCGACTCGGACTAACTTGATAGTCTTGTTCTTGAGTGTCTTTTCCCTTCGGTCTAATATAGACACGGGCCTCTCCTCATACGAAAGGTTGGTACCAACAACCAATTCCGAATGATCTAGGATGTGGCTCGGGTTCGGGATATACCGTCGTAATTGGGATACATAGAACACGTCATGTACCTCGCTTAGCGACGGCGGAAGAGCGAGATGATAGGACACATCTCCTACTCGCTCCAGAATGTCGACCGGTCCTATATACCTAGGACTAAGCTTTTCCCGTACGCCGAAACGAATGACGCCACGGTTAGACGAAATCCTCAGGAATACATGATCGTCGACCGAAAACTCGAGAGGGCGCCGATGAGAATCGGCCCAATGGCGCTGGCGATCTTGGGCAACTCGAAGATGATCTCTGACTCTCCTGACTACTTCAACTGCCTGGACAATCATTTCTGGATCGAGCATCTGCCTCTCTCCGATATCGTCCCAGGCTAGCGAGAATCGGCACTTCCTACCATACAGTGCCTCGAATGGTGCCATCTGGATGCTAGCTTGGAAACTGTTGTTGTACGAGAACTCCACCAGGTGTAGGTGATCTTCCTACGAACCACCGAAGTCAAGCGTACAGGACCGCAACATGTCTTCAAGAGTCTGGATCGTACGCTCCGACTGACCATCTGTCTGCGGATGATATGCTGAACTGAACTGGAGACGAGTCCCTAAACTCTCCTGCAGGCTACGCCAAAAGTGAGACATAAATCTTGAATCCCGGTCCGAGGTGATACTGACTGGTACTCCATACAACCTAACAATCTTCCTGTGGTACATTTTTGCCAGTTGAGCCGTCGGCTGACCAACTCTGAATGGAAGAAAATGAGCCACCTTCGTGAGCCTGTCAACTATAACCCAAATAGCATCTCGACCGGCTGGGGATCTAGGTAATCCAGTCACAAAATCCATGGTCACATGTTTCCACTTCCATTCTGGAATCGACAATGGCTGAAGAAGTCCAGCAGGCCTCTGATGTTCAGCCTTAACTTGTTGGCAGACTAAACACCGAGAAACAAACCGAGCTATCTTCCGCTTCATGCCATTCCACCAAAAGTGCTGACGGATATCATGGTACATCTTTGTACTGCCAGGATGGATGGAATACTGAGAACTGTGTGCCTCTGACATGATTTCCTGTCTGATATCTCCACTGGGTACACAAAGATGATTACCATGTCGAAGTGTACCATCCTCATGAATGCATAACTTGGGCCGTCGGCCTGCCTCACACTCTGCTCTGAGTCGCTGAAGCTTGGAATCTGTTGATTGTGCCATCCGGATCCTCTCGACTATGGTGGACTGAACTTGCATGCTGGCCATCAATGCCACACTGGAAGGGAGGACAACTTCAATACCCATCTTCTGGAGATCTTCTAACAGCTCTGGTTGTGCCGTTAGAAAGTAAGCTCCGGCTCTCCTGCTCAATGCATCTGTAACAACGTTGGCCTTCCCGGGATGATACTGCAAGTTGACATCATAATCCACAAGTAGCTCCAGCCATCTCCTCTGACGCATGTTAAGATCCTTCTGAGTGAAAACATACTTCAGGCTCTTGTGGTCGATGAAAATCTCTACCCTATCTCCGTACAAGTAGTGCCTCCATAACTTAAGTGCAAACACTACTGCTGCCAGCTCCAAGTCATGGGTTGGGTAATTTCTCTCATGATCACAAAGTTGTCATGACGCATAAGCTATCACCTTCCCATTTTGTATCAGTACGCATCCTAAGCCTCTGCCTGAAGCATCACAATACACTGAAAATCCCCCGGTTCTATCTGAAAGTGTGAGAATAGGAGCTGTTATCAGGCCTCGTTTCAACTGCTCAAAAGAAATCTGACACTCGGCTGTCCAAGCAAACTGCGCATCCTTGCGGGTCAATTGGGTCAATGGCGCTGAAATTCGAGCAAAATCTGAAATAAATCGCCGGTAGTAGCCGGCCAATCCAAGAAAACTGCGAACTTCTGCAACGGTGCTGGGTACTGGCCATGACTCAATGGCCACAATCTTCTGGGGATCCACTTCTACTCCTCCTCTGGTGATGATATGACCCAAGTACGAAATACGATCGAGCCAGAACTCGCATTTACTGAACTTGGCATATAACTGGTGCTCCCTGAGAGTCTGAAGAACCACACGGAGATGCTGCTCATGCTCTGCCTCACTCTTGCTGTATACCAGGATGTCATCCAAGAACACGATCACAAACTGATCCAAGTAAGGCATGAAGATGCGATTCATGAGATCCATGAATACCACCGGCGCATTGGTTGCTCCAAATGGCATCACAAGAAACTCCTATTGCCCATATCTCGATCTAAAAGCTGTCTTCGGAATGTCCTGCTCTCTGACTCTGATCTGATGATATCCTGAACATAAGTCGATCTTCGAGAATACTGCTGCCCCTTTGAGCTGATCAAACAAGTCATCTATCCTCGGGAGAGGGTATCTGTTCTTGATTGTCACTGAGTTCAAGGAACTATAATCAACACATAACCTGGACGTACCATCCTTCTTTTTTACAAGAAGCATCGGGGCTCCCCAAGGCGATCCACTAGCATAAATGAATCCCTTGGTTCTGAGTTCTTCAATCATCTTGTACAATATCTCCAATTCTGACGGCACCATCCTGTAGACTCTCTCTGATACTAGGGCTGTCCCGGGGATCAAGTCGATGGTGAACTCGATCTTCCGCTCTGGAGGCATACCTGGAAGCTCTTCTGGGAAAACATCTGGAAACTCTTCAACTATCCGAGGTAACTGTACTGCTGCTACCGCCATCCGTAACACTGGAGGAGAAGGCTCAACTTCGCCTCGAAAAAAGGAAAACTCTGGCTCGCCTGGAATGCTAAAAACAATCCTGCCAATATGGCAATCTATTCTAGCATACTGGTTCCTCAACCAATCCATCCCTAAGACCACATCATAATCGGCCATCGGGAACTCTATCAATCTAGCAAAAAATTCTCTACCGCTAACTACGATCCGACACGAGGAAAATACTCTATCGACTCCCACAAGTCAGTTACCAGTAAGTATATTAAGCCTTACGGATAATGACTCGGGCTCCAATCCTACCCGTGTCGCGAATCGTGCAGACATAAAAGAATGCGATGCACCAGAATCAAATAAAACTGAAGCTGGAAAGGAGTTGACGAGAATAGTACCTGCCACTACCTCTCCTGGTGCTAATCCTTCCTCCACGGTCATCGCCATAGCCTGACCATGCCCTCGGGGTGCTAGTCCCCTCTACAGAAATCCTCGCTGCCTATTCTAACTCAAGGCTTGGGCCTGAGTATGCTGCTGGGGGTTCTGCTGCTGGAATACTTGGATCTGAGGCGGCAAGGGCCTCGGCAATGGATATTGCTGCTGCTGGACCGGTGCTGGTCCTCTCACCGAAGAGCTAGAAAGGTTGGACGATGATGAACCACCCCTATTCGGGCAGGATCCAACCCTATGGTCTGCTGCTCCACAATACAGGCACAATCCCTGCGCCCTGCGATATTCTGCCACCACATGGCCTGGCTTCCCATAATAAGAACATCCCACGGCGGAAGACTGGTTCTGCTTCTGCTGCTGAGGGTACGTCTGAGTGGAATGCTGAACCGACGTTACTGAGGTCGCTCGCCTCGGAGCTCCAATAGTCAAGGCCCTGGCTGCCGGGGCTGGTGCTGAAGATTGATTCATCTGGCCGTGAGATCTCTTCCGACCTTTGGCCCTTATCTACGATCCTCTGGGAGGTATACTCATGCCTCCTAGCTGCTCTCAAGACTGCATCAAAAGTCTGATGCTCAAACTATACCACTGCCAACAAGATCTCCAGGTGAAGTCCCTGCTGGAACCGCTGGGCTCTATCATACTCGGTTGCCACCAAGGTGGGAGCAAACCGACTGAGTCTCGAAAACTCGGCCGCATATCCGTCGACCGTCCTGCCCATCTGCTTCAGATTGGTGAACCTCGTCTGTAGATCATACCGAGCTACAGCATCAAAATACTTGATCTGGAATCTCTCTCTGAATACTGCCCATAAAATAGGGGCCACTAATCCATCGGCCTGTGCTGCCCACCAGCTACGGGCAAGATCCAGCAACTGCAGGCGTACCACGGCTACCTTCTCGTTCTTTGGGGTCCTGGCTGCTTCTAGAATCACCTCTGTGTCCTGAAGCCAAGCATCTGCGGTGATAGCATCTTCACTGCCGTCGAAGAATGGAGGGTTCAAGCGCTTGAAGCTGTTGGCCGCACTATTACCCTGATGACCTCCTCTGGTCAGAGCATCCGTCACTGCCTGGTGCAAGGCATCTCCACGACGATCTTGGGAAGCTATCAATGACCTGATGAGACCCACTAGCATGCCATCATCAGGCTCCGTAGGCTGAACTGGCTGGACCGGTGGCTCTTCTCCGCCAGAAGGCACGACTCCAGAGGCTACTCCGGAATGCTGGGCTTGATCCCCGGGTTGCTGCTGATCCACGGGAAGTGCTCCGCCTTGCTGACCGGCAGGTCCAGGAACGATGCCGCTGAAGAAGACGATATATAAAACAATAAGGAAGGACCAGGACAGATCAACGATATACAAGCATATGATCAGGACAAGAATCCAGGGATTCAGAAGATACGAGCAGAGATCAAGGGTGAATATTGATCGAGACATCTATTCGGTAAACCCTCATATATCTTGATTTACAAGACCTGTCTGGGCCACCACTTAAACTATGTCACGCCCCAGAACCAGAATACTGGAGAACGGGGGCAGACATAGCCAGCTACGTATATTGAAGTACAACCCACCTTACTATACGGTCACGGCTGTCTAGGTACATGAGGGTTTAACTACAAGCCAGCAGTCTCTTAAGGTCATGAACAAGCCTATTGTCTCAATCACAAGCAAGTAAGTAGATGTTACAAGATGTATGATCATTAAATATACAATAGTAAGGCATCCCAAATATTACATATTCAGCTGATCATGAAGCTAGTCGTTACAAAATATCCGGACTAGCAAGAGTTTAGTCATACATGATCAACCCTAGGATCTGTCAATCAGGTTACAGCCCGTAGGCAGACAGTAAGTAAGTACAATCGAGCTAAATAGGTGCTCGTCGGCTAAACACCTCAAAAGAATATTTTTACAATAAAGTGGGAGATCAAAAATAAACCCACTCGTTGCCCTGGTTACGTCTAGTCGCCACCATCGGGCTGGAAGGTTGGTAGATCCTCTGGAGCTGCTCCAAAATCTGGCCATACAAAACTAGCTGGGTCAGATCCCAGAAAGAGCAAGTACCATAAAGGAGGCTTCACTTAGGAACTAAAACCAACAATTAGCACAAAATAACAATAAGGTAATAAATAAAACAGGAGTTTTAAGAAAAGCATAACAGGGTGATATACGACGAAATAACCATGGGACTATTCAGATAGCCAGGTTACAACCCGTAAACCAAACAAGGACCGGGGTTGTAACCCTTCGTCTGAACAGAACTTGGATTCTCACCATTTATCGGTAAAATAAATACAGGCATTCTGGTCATGTAGTAATCTGGAACAGAATCAGGACAAGACTAGACTGTTTAGACTCCATCCAATCATTCACGGCCAAGCAAGAATTACGGCTTGATACTTTAACTAACTAGGGTTATCACAATCCTAGTTACTAACAAGATGCAGTGAGATTATTCCACAGCCACAAGCCCTGCAGACCATCCAGGTTACCTAGGTCGAAATTAGGGGTTGAAGTCAGGTGGGTACATCGTCCAGGAAATGCATGTACCCTTAGGTAGCTTGAAGGGTGCAACACATGACAGTGTGCTGGAAATATGTCCTACTCGACGGCAGGCTACAGATCCCAGGCGCGCCCAGGTAACGAGATTGCCTATAGCTGGAAGATCTTTTTATGACTAATGTATTAATCTAGTTATTAGCCTTAGTCCATTTCAGTAGGTACTCCTGACCGTGGTACTCAGGAGTTCCATCCTAGACATGTTGCAAGACAAGACTGGTTCATTGGTACAAGCACAATCGCCCACGGTGTCTGGGTTAATTATACAGGTCATGTCATGTCAGGTAGCCGTCGCAACAGCTTATCAAGATATATTATGTCAGGTTTACTTGTCAGGAGCCTTGTTAGCAATTCGGCAAACGGAAAAAATTCGAGACGGCAAAAGTACGATTATAAATCGGCTCAGTGTAAATAAAATACGTTCAAAAATTCGGTCAAATATTCAAAAAACAGAAATATTGAGGTTAGAAACTTCACATTTTTAAATATGTTGTCAAATTTGGTTAATTAAACAGGTTTCTAGCATGTTTTTTGTGCCAAATTGTTCAATAATTTATACATAACACGTTTAAAACTTCGTATGCTTAAAAGTTACGTACTGATTTGGATCTGTCAAAAGTACGCAAGTATTATATGTTTATGAAAGATACGGAAAAATTTGCGTATAATACGAGTTTTATTCGGGTGATTGCTAACAAGGGTCAGGAGTGCGCCACGACGGGCCACTATCATGTCATGCTAGTTCCTTGTCACACCATGTCATGTACAATTGTCATTCAATCATGTCAATCAAATCGTGATTTATCAAGTTCAGGACAAAAGGCGTAAGGATATAAAATGGGCGTAAAAATATACAATAGGAGTAAAGGTGCACGCCATAGGAACTCAAGTTACACAAGGGAGTTACAAGACATGGGCAAAATAATAATAAAATAACGGTACACAGAGCTATAGGAGAGCTATGCGGCTCAGGCATATGCAGCCAGTAATGATCTCATGTGGCAGGAAAGAGAACAGCCCATGCGGCTGGATAGGGTCAGGCACATGCGGCCGATAAGGGAAAAGCCTATGCGGCTAAGAAAAGGGGCAGGAACTATGCGGCTAAAGATATCAGTCCCATGCGGCCAACGGGAAGAGAGGGGCGCATACGACTGAGTCAGAGCATTTCATGCGGCTGGGGAGATGGATTCTCATGCGGCTAGGAATGGACTGAGTTCCATGCGGCTAGGAAAGAAGGCCTAAGGGACTGGAAGGAAGCGGGTCCACATAAGGCTGAATGATTACGAGCATATGCGGCTGCGCCATACCTAAGTCTTATACGGCTACACCATTGGATATTTGCGGCTGAACGCACATGCGGCTGGAAAGAAATATGAGCCTATGCGGCTACAGGTAGACAGAGTCCATGCGGCTCGGATTATGCCGAAGCCTATGCGGCTGGAAGACTCGCCGCATGAAGATTCATGCGGTCAAGTGCTGCCGTTAAGGGGGTTCATGCGGCTGAGGGTGACTTGGACCCCATGCGGCTGGAAGGGACTGAGGACTTATGCGGTCAGGAAATTCGTATTCATGCGGCTAAATGTGGCGGGCACCCATGCGGCTGCATAGGCAAGGGGGCGCATGCGGCTGGGTGAGGAGAAGTCCATGCGGCTAAAAGAACACTTGCCGCATGAATGTTCATGCGGTCAAGTCAAGTACAGTTCATCTTCTTCAAAATTCTGAGAAGAAGAACACCATGAGAGCCAAGTTCTCAAGCTCCATAACTCCATCATCCGGAGCCCAAATCCGAACTTCCATAGGTCAAAATGGGGTAGAACGAAATTTTCTACAACGTAGAACCATCAAAACTTAGAAACAACAAGATTAAGTAGATCAAATTCAAGAAATCCAAAATAATATAAGTGTAGGTCTACAAGAATATAGCCATGGAAAGTGGAAACGCCAAGTACTAAAGTGAGTTAAAATACTTTAAAGAAGAGAATGAAGCAATAAAATTGGAGTTCCTCCATGAAGCAAGTTGCACTTGCCTAAACCCCTCTCTCTCTCTCTGGTAGGTGAAGAAGTTAATGGAGGAAAGAAGAAGAGTAATAAAGAAAAAAAAGGAAGTGGGGGTTAATAAATGGTAGTGGTGGTGGTAGGTAGGGGGTTCACCCATGGTTCATAATGAACCAAAGCAAACCGAGCCAAGCCGAACCAACCCAAGAATAAACCAAGCCATGAAGAAAACTAAGCAAGGAATCATGCAATACAAGATAAAATATGTACACGTATTCTAAAATACGTAATACGAACCACAGGCATTACATCAACCCTAGGTCAATGGTGACTAACAGTTGACTTTTGGTCAACTGTTCTAGTCTAATGGAATTTGGGACTAAATTGGGTAAAGTGTTGACCTATAGTTGACTTTGGGTCTAAAAAGTCAACCGTGGTTAACCAAGGTCAAGACTAGGTCTAGGTGACTATTTCTAACCATTACCAACCCTTACAACCCATATCCAAATTCATCTTGAACTCCGAAACCCATATCTTGGCCGTAGGCCAATATCTTAAATTTACCCTTTACCAAGGTAAATTCCTAACCTAGGCAAATACCAAGTTAGCCTGCCTACGCTTGGTATTTCGACCCGTACTTTCCAGGGTAGTAGGATGCTAGCCTATACTATCGTTACCAACCAAGCTTCCTAGGTAGAGTGGACATCCAGTCCATCTTACGACGTATGTTGCCGATTCACCGATTATCTTGAGTATCGCGAGATACTCAATGATATCGTGTGATACCATCGTTCTACTCCCACACGAAGCCCCAATTTCAACTTGGGAGCCTACCCACAAAATCTAATTCACATAATCTAGGTCTCGTCCAATTTTGGACGCGTTCCGACACTCGGAACTCAATTTCACCCTTTCACTAAATTTTGACTCACTCACAAACCCTCTCTAATTTGATTTCGTACTTTCCCTTCTCCTTCTCCCTTTTTCTTCCCTTCTCCTTATTCTTATTCTTCTTCTTATCCTTATTATTCTTCTTACTCTTCTCCTTATTCTTCCTCTCCTTATTCTTCTTCTTATTCTTCTTCTCCTTATTCTTCTTCTTCTAATTCTTCCTCTTCTAATTCTTCTTCTTCTAATTCTTCCAAGTCTTCTTCTTCTAATTCTTCTTCTCATTTCTACTGCTGCTCCTGCTCGTGCTATCTGCTGCTGCTGCGAATGCTAAATGCTGCTGCTGCTTGTGCTAATGCCACAGCTGCTGCTGCTGGGCATATGCTGCTGCTAATGCTGGAGCTGCTGCTGCAGCTACTGCTAACTGCTACTGCTGCTGTTGGCTTGTGGGGGGGGGGGGCAGCAGCTCCATTCCCCCCCCCCCCCCACAGCAGCTGCTACTGCTGCTCCTTATTTCTTCTTCTTTTTCTCCTATTTCCTCTACTTTTTCCCCTATATATATATATATATATATATATATATATATATATATATATTATTTTTTATTTTTTATTTTTTATTTTTTCAGGCAACGAAAATTTTAATGAATGGAACACGGCAAACAGGCAATAGCAAACAAGCAACACAGAGGAAATCCCCCGTGCCCACAGAAGACCAAAGACCAAAAAGCAAAAGTTCAAATTTGGAAAAGGGCACGAAGCCCGGTGAAAGGGGGGTCACGTGGCTACGGATGCGGGGCCCGAGGGGGTCTGGTCCGAGCGCGGGCACCGAAGGGGAGTGCGTTGGGCCCGAGGTTCTCGGGACCCTCACCCGCTGCCAGAGGGGGAAGGAAAACACTGTCGCGTAGCCGCGAGAGCCACGGGCGGAGCACCGGACCGCCATGGCGAGGAGGGGGGTCCGCCGGGAGGGGGCGCCACCTGGGTCGACCCCACGAACGGGAGGAGGCGGCGCAGGCGACGCTGCGTCGACGGCGAGCAGCAACGGCGAGGACCGGGGAGATGCGCTGTCCACAGCGGGCAAGGGCCACGACACAGTGGAGGGTGCGACGGGACCGACGCCAGTGGCTGGGGAAGAGACGGCTGACATGGCCCGGGGGGACTCTGGTCCGCCGGAGGGGCGGAGAGACGGGGTCAGAGCCGCCGGGAAGGGGGAAACCACGGAGTCAGCAGCGAGCGCGGGGTGGGGAGAGCACGAGGCTGGAGGACGCGGGGCCCGATGTGGACAGGACCGAGCACGAGCCCCGAGGGAGGGCGTTGGGCCGAGGGGGGGGCGGTCCTCGGGACCCTCACCCGCAGCCAGTGGAGGGGCACCGCCGGGGAACGGCAGGCAGGACTGCGACACGTCGAAGGGAGCTACGCCGGGGGGGAGCTGAGGAGGCGCTGCACCGGCCCGTCAGGGGACTCGAGGGGTGCAGGGGAGGGCGGGCCGACGAGAGGGAGGGGGATCAGAACCGCAGGAGCCACGGGGCCGGAGGCGCCGGAAAGGAGAGCCGCTGCGGCCGATGCGCTGAGACGGAGCGCTAGAGGTAGCGCCTCGCACCCAGGGAGAGGGCGTACGCCGCCCACTGCGCGGCGGAGGGAGAGCTATAGTGGGTCGCGACCGCCGGGGGAGGGACGGAGACCCAGTACCACCGCATGGTGGAGGGGTCTTGCCAGAAAGCCCCGTTCGCGGAGGAGGGCGGAGGAGCAGAGTTGGGGGCGGGGGAGAGGGGCGGCTGGGGGAGGCGCCGGGAGGGGGACTGTCTGAGCGGGGGGCTCCTTGGCCGCCTGGGAGGGGATCCAGTACCAACGCTGGAAGGAGGGGTCCTGCCAGTACTCTCCGGCCGAGGAGGAGGGGAGCGGAGCAGAGGCGGCAGGCGGAGGGAGGGGATTTGCGGCCGAGAAGGAGGTGAGAGACGGCGGGAGGTCAGCAGCTGCGGCAGGAGAGGCAAGGGCGTCGGCCTCTGCCAGGAGGGAAGTGGTCGCGACGGGTTGGGACTCGGAGAGGGGGGTGGGAGACCCCGGCCACGGCAGAGGGCGCGTCAGGAAGGGAGCCGAGCTGGGGGAGGGGGACCTCAGCCTGGACGAGAGGCTCCGGGAGGGGCAACGCAGATGAGACCGGAGGAGGCGAGGAAGGAGATGAGGGCGCGGGTGTGCAGCCCGACGTCGAAGCGGACG
>JANAVB010022800.1:11298620-11356120 GCA_029216955.1 Iris pallida
ATAGAGTTTTTGGGTAGGCTCCTAAGTTAGAATCGGAGTTTCGTTTGAGGTTAGTAGAATGGTATCTCATGATACCATTGAGTATCTTACGATAGTCAAGGTAAAAGGTAGTTGAACAACATGAGTCGTAAGATGGACTGGATGTCCACCTTACCTAGAAAACTTGGTAGGTAATGTTAGTAGAGGTTAGTATCCTACTACCATAGGAAGCTGTGAGTGAAACTCCCAAGGGAAAGCCACTTGGCTTTAGTGTTAGAGTGGTAAAGGGTAAATAATATATAAAGGTTAAACGGGTAACTTCAAGATACGGGATACGGGTTGTCAGTTTAACTTGAAACTTAGGTGTCTTGATAGGTACACCCTACAAATGTCATATTTGAACCAATTTCGACTCGGTTGACCTAGAGTTGACTTTTTACCCAAAGTCAACAACGAGTCAATCCTTTGTCTAAAATGGTCCAAAATCTAAACTAGAGTTGACCAGTTGACCAAAAGTCAACTGTTAGTGAACATTTGACCAGTTTGACCTAGGGTTGACCTAGAGTTGACCAGTTGACTAAAAGTTAACTATAAGTCAACTCTTGACCCCGTTTGACTTGTTTTGACTTGCTATGACTAGTATGACCTAGAGTTGACTTAGATTGACTTGACATAACTTAGTTTGACTTAGATTGACTTGACAGGAGTTAGTGTGACTCAGTGTAATCTAGTTTGACCTAGATTTCATATTATACATTAGAAATCATTCAAAACTTTGTTAAACCCAAATTAACATGCAATATCTCATCTTTAGGTCACTGATTACCACTCTGAGCATTGATATACCCTACAGCTCAGGACAGCAGGCGAGTACATTCTCTGATAGTAGTTACTTGTCTTGATATCTTCTATACCAGCTCAGTTATAGTGTTTACTTGATTCTCGACACATTGGTGCACGGACTAGTATTGTCGGATTCCTGTCATGAGATATCATTCCTGGATTTCTTGGGATACTGGTACTTGCTTGGCCTTGATTCTTGTACTTGTATTGACGCTGATTCCTGAAGAGGACTTGCTCTCCTCTTTGGGAATCTCGCGTCATGACGTGCTATGTCCGAATTTGTATATTATTCGGAAAATGGGGAATTTTATAGATAATGTGATCAATGTCCATCTTGAGTTACTATTTGTATCATAGCTATACCCTCACCTCATGATGGATATAGCCTGACCTGTGCTACTACTTGCTCCATAGCTTGCCATCCCGGTCGGGCCGAGTCCACGTACTTGTAGCCGGTCGGCTGAAAGCCTGATCTTGACCATTATCGATCACATTATGCTATAATATTCGAGGCACATTTTACATTTATTACATCAGTTACATATTACAGTTCAGCTTACTTTTCCTGCATGATTCACCTTGACATGATTTCCAGTTTACATATCCTGTTATACTTACACCATGATATGTTCATCTTGTACTCTGTTATGATTGACTGTTAGAGCATTTGTCATTACTATGGAATCTGTTGCCAGCATTGTACTCGTTTATTATCTGACAGGATACCGTTATGATATATCCAGATGACATAGATGCGGACTGTTCTACCCACTATGGGTATGGTCAGGACATAGACTGCGACCAACTGACACCCTCGGAGCCAGTGGATGACAGTACCTCTATCTAGATCTATTAGCTAGGTTTGTCTGGACTGCGATTCAGCTTATGTTAGACTTTTGATACATATGTTATTCGGGACCTTATGTTATGTCTGCGACTCATTTCTGGTTGTGACCTTGCTTTATTTCCGTATTCTATTTTCACCATATCTATCTTATATTTGTGCCTATCTTTCTTAGTTGTCTTGTGATTGAGTTGAGATTATATACCTCTGTGCGAAGATGACAGGTCTTTATATATTGTGTCTAGATGCTATACTTTCTAGGAGACCTATACAGCGTTCTACCGCCGATTCTGCAGCGTAGGCTGGACGTACCCGCTTCTCATGCCCCTAATCAGGGTGCGGGTTGTGACACGTTTTTGTGGTGGCCCATGCAGGTCTCCGAGTTAGAGTCACAACTAGTGCAATTTTCGTAGTGGTGCTCGACTTAGAGTGCTGCTACGAGCCTGCTATTAGAAATTTGGTCCTAGTTATTACTACTAGAATATCTCAATCACACCTAGAAAAATTTTCAATCTTTCGATTATCATGATGACTCTCCTTGTATTAAAATTTATTGTCCTTCTTTGATAATATCTTCTCAGGTGCCATATTGATCTCTTTGTTTCAATTCATCTCCAGGATGACGAAGACGCACCCACAGGCCACTGGATCGAGTAGTTTGTACGAGAGATCTGACCAAGCTAAGGAGGAAGTTTAGAAGACTATCCCTATTGTTTCCACTATCCCGGAGGCCGTGGCAGTTGTGCAGGGAGGTCTACCACCTCCACCCCAGAGGATTTCGGTCGTCGTTCCAGAGATACTGCCGCCACCACCTCCGATACCGACGAATACACACCATATGTTCCTTCTCCTTCAGCAGATGATGGAGACTCAACGAGCCCAGACAGAGGCATCGCAGCGCCAGACGGAGGCATCACACCGCCAGACTGAGATGCTGAGGCAGAGCATGGAGAACTCGTATCAGCTTGCACTGGCAGCCGTGGAGAGAGTGGCACCGGGTACGGTACAGGGTGCTACCGGCCAGCAGCTGTACCAGCAGCAGTCTAGGCCAGGAACAGTATTAGATTTTAGGAAGATGAGCTCCACGAACTTTACGGGCACGGAGGGCTTCCTTTATGCAGACGATTGGCTAGAGGACGTGCAGCGGAATATGGAGCTGGCAGAGCTTCCGAGAGGACTTTGGGTTTCAGCCGCAGTCAGCCGATTCTTCGACATTGTGCTGACATGGTACCGCACGGATCCTCATACGTCGGTGAGAGGGCTGTCATGGGAGAACTTTCGGAGGCTCTTCAAGGAAAAGTTCTTTTCAGACATGGCTCTCACAGCGTTGGAGGGCCAGTTTATGGGTCTAGTACAGGGGAACTCGTCAGTGGATGAGTATGCAGCAGAGTTCTTCTGCCTTAGCAGGTTCGCTCCCGATCCGATCCAGGATGAGGGACAGAAGGCTTACAAGTTCTGTAGGGGACTTATTCATGCAGTGCACACCCATACCTCGGGTCGTCATGACGCAATGTTTGATCAGATATTGATGGACGTACAGATTGCAGAGAAGGAATTCGGCCTCAAGTCGAAGACGAGCGGTGATACCATGGGGGCGAGTTCCGGTGCGAGACAGGCCAAGCGCCCCTACATTCAGCATCAGCAGAGGCCATTTCAGCAGCAGCATCAGGCACCAGCACGTGCCCATCAGCAGCAGGGTCAAGGCTAGAGGCAGACCCAGCAGTGTGCTTTCTGCAGAAAGATGGGGAACAATAGATATGTATGCAGGAGAAGGTTAGGCGCATGCCTATTCTGCGGAGGGACCGACCATCAGCTGAAGGGCTGCCCTGTTTGAGCAGCCAAGGTAGGCCAGGACAGGGTACTGACGGGACCTACAGTTTCGCCGAAGGGTCAGCCACTACAGACACAGCAACAGAAGTTCATCCAGCATCAGAGGGCACCCCAGGGCTTTGCCCTAGCAGTAGAGGAGTTTGAGCCCGAGTCAAATGTTGTGGCAGGTCATGTTCTCCTCGATTCCTTTTTTGCTTTTGCCTTGTTTGATTCTGGTACCACGTACAGTTTTATGTTTGTTTCTTTTGCTTGTAGACACAACATCATTGCTGAATCTTTGGGTAGGACATACAAGATTATGACCGAAGGAGGCATTATCCTGGTTAATAATATTTGCAAGGGATGGAGAGTTACCCTGGGAGGCCGGGACTTGAGTGCGTATCTGCTCGTAATGCCCCTTCCGAGGGACGATATGGTACTCGGTATGGATTGGTTGAGCAGGCACCATGCTAGTATAGATTATGGAGGAGATAGAGTTCTTTTTCGGCCGCTGGGAGAGCCAGAGATCAAGTTTGCTCGAGGAGCAGTGGAGCCGGAGGCTAGATCCTGTGGAGCTTTGTTGGCGGGACAGGACTTGCCACATCCGTTGATAGCTGAGTTCTTGGATGTCTTTTTCGAGGAGTTATTGGGGATGCCGCTAGATAGGGATGTTGAGTTCTCTATAGACTTGGTGCCAGGTGCCGAGCCTATTTTACAGCACGTCTATAGGGTCAACAACAGCGAGTTGATAGAGCTGAAGAAGCAAGTCGACGATCTGCAGGACAAGGGGTTTATCAGATCCAGTTCTTCGTCGTGGAGAGCGCCAGTCCTGTTTGTGTCGAAGAAGGATGGTACGTCCTGCATGTGTATTGATTACCGGGCGCTCAACAACCTCACTATCAAAAATAGATACCCTTTACCGAGGATCGACGATTTGTTCGATCAGCTGAGTGGGGTGAAGGTATTTTCGAAGATAGACTTGAGGTTCGGGTATCACTAGCTGAAGGTGAAGCGGGATGACATTCCAAAGATGGCATTTCGGACTCGGTATGGCCAGTACGAGCTTACAGTGATGCTATTTGGGTTGACCAATGCTCCAACGGTGTTCATGAACTTGATGAACAAGGTATTCCATCAGTACCTTGACAAGTTCGTGGTGGTCTTCATAGATGATATCTTGATCTATTCGAAGACGCAGAAGAAGCATGAGGAGCATCTGAGAGTTGTGTTAGAGACTCTGAGGAGGAAGCAACTCTAAGGGAAGCTTTCGAAGTACGAGTTCTTCTTGGACCAGGTCGAGTTCTTAGGTCATGTTGTGACCGAGCACAAGATCTCAGTAGACCAGAAAAACATTTTAGCAGTTGAGTCTTTGTCTACGCCCAGTTCAGTTATCGAGGTTCGGAGCTTTCTGGGTTTGGCTGGCTATTATCAGAAGTTCGTCCAGGACTTCTCAAGGATTGTAGAGCCAATGACTAGACTCACCAAAAAGGACGTGGAGTTCGTCTGGACTGATGAGTGTCACGCTGCATTCGATGAGCTGAAGAAGAGGTTGACCTCAGCTCCGATTTTGATATTGTCATCTGGGTCAGGTGGTTTCTCGATCTACAGTGATGCTTCAGGGAAGGGCTTGGGTTGTGTTTTTCGATAGCACGGGAAGGTGATTGCTTATACATCTAGACAGTTACATCCTCATGAGAAGAACTATCCTACTCATGATCTGGAGTTGGTTGCGGTTATTTTTGCTTTAAAGTTATGGAAGCATTACCTGTACGAAGAGCGAGTTGAGATCTTCACAGATCACAATAGCTTGAAGTACGTATTCACTCAGAAGGAGCTGAACATGCGGCAGAGACGTGGTTAGAGCTGATGAAGGACTTCGATATCTCACTGCAGTACCATTCGGGGAAGGCCAACGTAGTTGTAGATGCCTTGAGCAGGTATCTAGTAGCTATGTTCTTGACGACAGATCATCATCTTTTAGCCGACCTGGATAGTTTGGGTATCGAGGTCATCATTCCGGGCGTAGAGATCTAGATGTGGGGTTTGCAGATTCAGTCTGAGCTGATGGATAGAGTCAGGTCAGTACAGTATGATAATGTTGTCCTGAGGAGCATCAATGAGCAGGTGCGGACGGGTTTGTTCGACAATTTCTCTTTAGCCGAAGATGGGTTGTTGTATCACGGTACTAGGCTGTGCGTTCCGTATGGAGAGCTTCGGAAGGAGGTTCTTCAGAAAGCGCATCGCTTTCAGTATTCTATGCATCCTGGAGCCAACAAGATGATAGGGACCTGAGAGAGCACGTGTGGTGGTATGGCATGAAGCGCGAGGTAGCTCAGTTTGTATCTCGTTGCCTTGTATGTTAGCAGGTGAAGGCCGAGAGACAGAGACCAGGTGGATTACTACAGCCGCTACCCATTTCCGAGTGGAAGTGGGAGCAAATCACCATGGAATTTGTATCTGGACTTCCACGATCGCCATGAGGGAAAGACATGGTTTGGGTCATCGTTGATAGATTACCAAATCGGCCCACTTTTTGCCTTTCAAAGTGGGTTTGTCTACGGAGAGGCTAGCAGAGCTGTACGTTCGTCAGATCGTGAGATTGCACGGAGTTCCGATAAGCATAGTCTCTGATCGGGATAGTCGTTTTACTTTCTACTTTTAGAGGAGTTTGCATACTAGCTTGGACACCAAGCTCAAGTTTAGTACCGCTTATCACCCCCAGACAGACGGGCAGTCAGAGAGGACCATTCAGATGCTGGAGGATATGCTTCACACATGTGTGTTAGATCTCGGGGGTTCTTGGGAGGACCATCTTCACCTGGTAGATTTTGCTTACAACAACAACTACCAGGCCAGTATAGAGATGTCGCCATTCGAGGCTCTATATGGACGGAGATGTCGTACTCCTTTGTCTAGGGACGATGTCGGCGAGAGGGTACTTCTTGGGCCGGAGATGGTTGTTGATGCGACCGAGAAGGTCAGTTTGATTAGAGACAGACTTCGGGTGGCTCAATATAGGCAGCGGTATTGGGCCGATAGTCACCGGAGACCGATAGAGTTCGAGGTTAGTTTCAGTTTCCTGTCGTGCTTGTTTGTGATTGTTTGTTTAGTTTATGTGCTGAGTTTTATCTTATGTCTAGGCTGGTGACATGGTGTTTCTGAGGATATCCTCGACACGTGGCACAATTCTCTTTGGCGGAGGTGAGAAGCTTAGTCTGTGCTACATCGGACCTTTCACCATCATAGAGAGGATCGGTGCAGTAGCCTACCGACTGGACTTGCCGCCTACGCTCGAGGGAGTGCACAATGTGTTCCACGTATCTCAGCTGAGGCGGTACGTGGCAAATCCTTGCCATGTATTGGACCATTCAGCGATACAGGTGGGACCTACTCTCAGCTATCCAGAACAGCCAGTGGAGATTCTGGATCGCAGGGAGAAGGTGCTCCGGAACCAGGTCATACCCTTGGTTCGTGTTGCATGGAGACATCACTCTCCAGGTGAGTCTACCTGGAAGATGGAGGACGAGATGCGGGAGCATTTTTCTTATCTTTTCGAGCCCTGAGGTATAAGTTCATTTCTTTTATTTTCTATTTGTGATTCATGTATTTGTTGTCTTCAATTTCGAGGACGAAATTTTTTAAGGTGGATAGACTTGTCACCCTCACTTTTCCAAGATAGGGGTAAAATGATAATTTTCCATTTTTGAATATTTTGGGATTTTTATTTTATGAATGTTAATATTTAATGATTATAGGAGTCGGGTTCGAATTTCATCTCATTTTGACTTATTTCGAGATTCCTGGGAATTTCGACTTAAGTTGTGCTTAACACATTAATTAGCCATGGCCCACCAATCTTATCATTTAGGTCTAGGAGTTTGGTTTAATCCCACATGAGTGGTTAGACCTAATTATGATTTTTATTTGGTCTTTTCTAACCCCCAAACCCTAATAGAAATTAAACCTTCATAAAGAAAAGAGAGAGGGGCAAACTTGTAATTGTACAAGGGGACAAAAACCCCTTTATATGGCTGGCCACCCCTCTCCCTTTTTCACCCATTCACACTTTAAATTTTCTTCATCTTCTTCTCCAAGTGTTCTTCAAGAAAGAAGAGCAAATCCCTTGGATTCATCTCCAAATCAAGGTTCCCTTTCAAATTTTCTTCCATCAATCTCTCCCTCTACCTCAAGTGGTGCTTCTACAAACTTTTGGGAGCAAGAGGAGAAGAGGTGTGTCCTAAACAATTCACTTTGTGTCGGAGCCCTGTCGAAGAATTTTATATTGGGATCCATCTCCCAATAGGTACAAACTATCTTCTATTTCTATTTCTTCATCATGTAGAATAGTTTTGACCAAGTAGGATTGATCCCTATGGTTGTGTCCCTATTTGTGTCAAGTTTGAGTCCATTTGGTGTGTCCTAGGAAGAGTTAGAATTTTTTCTTGTGTCCTAGTATTTTCCTCCAAGTTGGACACCCCAAGAATATTTAGTTTTGCATCTAAGTGTTTTAGACACTTTAATTTCATATTTTGTATTAGTGTTGTGTGTGTAAATATATATATATATATATATATATATATATATATATATATATATATATATATATATATATATATATATATATATATATATATATTTGTGTGTGTGTATATGTGTGTGTGTGTGTGTGTGTGTGTCTATATATATATATATATATATATATATATATATATATATATATTTTTTTTTTTTTTTTTTGTGTGTCTATATATATATATATATATATATATATATATATATATATATATATATATATATATATATATATATATATATATATATATATTTATATATATATATGTGGTGTGATATATATATATAGAGTGAGATAGAGGAGAAGATTAGAGAGGAGGAGATTAGAATATAGGGTGAGAAGGAGAAGGAAAAGAAGAGCAGGACAGCAGCAGTAGGGGGGACTAGGGGCTGATGCCCCCTTGCAAACAGCAGCAGCATACTAGCAGCAGCAGCAGCAGCATGTAGGCGGCAGCAGCAGCAGCAGCATACTAGCAGCAGCAGCAGCAGCATGTAGGCGACAGCAGCAGCAGCAGCATACTAGCAGCAGCAGCAGCAGCATGTAGGCGGCAGCAGCAGCAGCAGCAGGTGTTAGCAGCAGCAACAGCACCTTTTAAGCCCCCATTTGACCCCCAATAACCCCCCATATATATACCTATATACCCTATATAAATACCCAAATAAGCCTCTAAATAACCCCCTAAATTGTCCTATGTGTGTGGGTGAGAGTGAGTTTTGTGGGATCTTGAGAGTGAGTGTGAGTGTTTTGTGTGAGGGTGAGTAAAAGGAGTAAAATGAGATACGAGTGTCGAAACGTATCCAAATTGAAATAGGACTTAGCTAATGTGAAATAGAGTTTGTGGGTAGTCTCCTAAGTTAGAATCGGGATTTCGTTTGAGGTTAGTGGAATGGTATCTCATGATACCATTGAGTATCTTACGATACTCAAGGTAATGGGTAGTTGAACAACATGAAACGTAAGATGGACTGGATGTCCACCTTACCTAGGAAACTTGGTAGGTAATGTTAGTAGAGGTTAGTATTCTACTACCCTAGGAAGCCGGGAGTGAAACTCCCAAGGGAAAGCCACTTGGCTATAGTGTTAGAGTGGTAAAGGATAAATAATATATAAATGGTAAACGGGTAAATTCAAGATACGGGTTGTCGGTTTAACTTGAAACTTAGGTGTCTTGATAGGTACACCCTACAAATGTCATATTTGAACCAATTTTGACTCGGTTGACCTTGAGTTAACTTTTTATCCAAAAGTCAACAACGAGTCAACCCTTTGTCTAAAATAGTCCAAAATCCAAACTAGAGTTGACCAGTTGACCAAAAGTTAATTGTTAGTCAATATTTGACCAGTTTGACCTAGGGTTGACCTAGAGTTGACCAGAGTTGACCAGTTGACTAAAAGTCAACTGTAAGTCAACTCTTGACCCCGTTTGACTTGCTTTGACTTGCTATGACTAGTATGACCTAGAGTTGACTTAGTTTAACTTAGATTGACTTGACATGACTTAGATTGACTTGACAGGACTTAGTGTGACTCAGTGTGACCTAGTTTGACCTAGATTTCATATCATACATTAGAAATCATTCATAACTTTGTTAAACCTAAATTAACATGCAATATCTCATCTTTAGGTCTCTGATTACCACTCTGAGCATTGATATACCCTACAGCTCAGAATAGCAGACGAGTACATTCTCTTGTAGCACTTACTTGTCTTGATATCTTCTATACCAGCTCAGTTATAGTGTTTACTTGATTCTCGACACATTGGTGCACGGACTAGTATTGTCGGATTTCTGTCATGAGATGTTATTCCTGGATTTCTTGGGATACTGGTACTTGCTTGGCCTTGATTCTTGTTAGTGGGTGTACACCCAAAATGTAATAGGTTGATCAGACCATCATGCGTCGGTTCTGATTAGATAATATGTTAGTGGGTGTACACCCAATAAAATATATCATGATCAAGCTCGAAAAGGATAAGCTTGTAAAACTAAGGATAAATTTATAGCATAAGATATAAGTAAGGGTGGAAATGATGAAAGAAAATACATAGTCCAAGATCCTTAACCAATCGGGTCAAGCATTCAAGATAAGGTACAAGGTTAAGTATTTAAGGATTCAAGCAGAACACCATCACATGCCAGGTCGAAAGAATTGAGCCAAGGTGGATCTCTAATTGAAATAAGAATTAGTTTAGTATCATGGTAGAGGTTATAGTTTAGCCATTTGACCAGAAAATTATATCAAGGAAATAGAGTACAAGGAGACGGGTTTTAGTAGGACATGGAATACCTATATGAAGGTAGGCTAGTCTAGGTCTTACATGTGAAGTTTGTTGGGAGGTAACAGCTAGTATTATACTCCGAATATCCAAGTCACGGTAATGTACGTCCAATAATCTAGAATAGAAAGTGGGAGTTCAAGACGTGACAATTGATGCAAAAATAAAGAAGATCAAGTTAACGCATGGAATAAAATTAATTAGGAATCCAGTAAATAATTTAGGAACACAGCCCTAGGGATAGATAGGCTACTAGATGAATATAGTTAGGGTTCGATCAAATCAAAGGTCAAGGTTAGAAGGTCTCAATAAAGTCTTTATTTGAGGAAATGTCGAGTAAGTAAGGTTTGGGATACAGTCACATAGTTTGGTAGAAAGGGTTGAGCAAGATGCAAAAATAGAGGGGACAGTTCATTTCAAGGGAAAGCAATTAGCAAGAGAATTAGATGGCAAGAAACAGATGAGAATTTTCTCATAAATGTGATTGAGTACCTTAAAATAAAAGATATTAATCTAACACAAAGAAATTAAAATCAACAACTACAAAAATTTCAAAATCATCAACTAACACCAGGATTCAAGGTTCTACAGTGAATCCTCCAAAATCAAATTCAATCAAGGAAAAAGGAGTTTAAATCGTAATTCAGAATGAGATTCTCAAGGGTTATTCCAGAAATCTCTCAAGGTATCCTAACAGTGATTGAGTATCCTCTCTCACTAAGCCTATTCCTCAAATCCTATCACAGGCTGTAGTGATACTCTAGTTCGAATACCACTACATAAACTCGACCTGCATGGGCCACCACTAAAAACGTGTCACGACCCGCACCCTAGAGTAAGGGCACGAGAAGTGGGTACGTCCAGCCTACGCCGCAGTGTCGGCGGTAGAACGCTGTCCTAGGTCAATCATCTAACAATATAAAGGTACCTGTACAGTATATACTCTCCGAATGGAGGTGACATAACAGAATACAATCTCAATCACATCTAGGGTAGAAGAATGAAAGATAGATAGATAGACAGTAACTCAAAGAGAACAGTACAATAAATGAAATAGGTCTAAGTGTCTATGATAACATAACATCCAGAATGTCAACCCAATATACAAATAAGTCTAAGGGTCTATACATCTCAACATCTCAAAATACAACTCAGAATGTGAGACAAAATAATAATATAGAAATGACTGTCTAGCTAAACTAGCCTAGACTACTGGGGCAACATCCTCAGCTGCAGGTAGATCCTGCTGAGGGTCCACAACATAAGTGTCATCTAGTCCTGCTCCATAATAGGTAGACACCAGGGCCTCTTCCTCATCCTCTGTAATATTTTTAACAGGTCCAGTCAGGACAGGAACGAGCACAATACATCTCATGCAGTACATAGTATGATAGGAAATATAAAGCATGCAATAGAGTAAAATACAGGAACTGCTGAAGGAAGATACATGTAGTAAAAGAGATAGCTGTAAAGGAAATATCTACTGTATATAGAGAACTGTAAGTGGCTAGTGATGTAGAGTACAAGATAGGCATGTGAATGGCTAGAATTTATACATGATTACAATACTGAGTTTGCACATGATTACAGTACTTTGGAATTATTCACATGTCCACTTCTACTCCCCCGTTTCCCCAATCAATACACAAGGATCCATTCAGGTTATGTTAAGATTCGTGATAAGCCCATAAATGGGTGATACATGAGTGATTCATGAAGATTCATGAAGGCTTGGTGATCATGAGAGTACATGAGTCACTAGCTGATACATGAAGATACATGATAATAGAAGCATGAGATACATGATGTAAGTGAAACACACGTGACAAAAGTATCTGATGCTCCCGAGAGGGATAACATCTCATGAAAAGATCCATATAGTACCAATCCGTGATAACAATCGTGTCGGCATCAAGTAAAGTAATCTAGAGCAAGAATATAAATCCTGGCAAGTATGAAACGGTCAGAGAATGTACTCGCCTGATAACTGAATGTCTGAGGAGGAATATACTGCCTGAGGAGAGGTGTATGGCTACTAATCAGAATAATACAAGTCACAATGTATCCACAATGGTAAAAATAGAGTATACAATGCATACTACATGATTCTAGGTCAATCTGGTCAAAAGTCAACTCTTGGTCAACTCTAATAGTCAAACTAGGTCACAGGAAGTCATACTAAGTTAAATAAAGTCAAACAAGGTCAAATAAGGTCAAACTAGTCTAATCTAGGTTAAAGTCAACTCTTGGTTAATATTCTAGTCAAACTAGTCAAGTTATCTAAGGTTTAGTCAATCAATGGTCAGACTAGTCAAATACTAGTCAATATGGTCAAGCTAGGTCAATCTTGACTATCTAAGGTACTACACCACAAGGTCAAGGTATAACCAATACCTATACAAGTATACCACATATAAATACATATATATATATAATACCAACCTTAATCCTATATTCAAGCTAATCCCATATTCCAATCTCAAGTCATGACTCAACTCTAAGTATCTAACTTAACCCATACATATCTTAATCTACATAGGTCTTTCCACAAAACCCAAGTCACAATAATATACTTATATATAGGTCAAACCTAAACCAACTAGTTAATAGCCTAGGGTTTAGTCAAATCTTAGTCAACAAGTCCTTCTATGTTCATCCAAGCCATCTCTAGGTCAATTAGGTCATGGTTGACCTATAGTTGACTTTGGTCAACAATGGTCAATTATCTAGTCAACTAGGTCTACTAGTCAAGTTAGGTCAAACATGGCCAGACTAGTTAAACTAGTCATTTTAGGTTAATCCTAGTCAATTCTAGGTTAAATAGGTCAAGTTTGACCTATGGTTGACTTTGGTCAACTCTTAGTCAACAAGGGTCAACTAGTTAGGATTTGGGTCATTAGGTCAATTAGGGTTAGCCCCTAATGCCATAGGCTAGTAACTTAGGTTTCCATATAATCTATATTTAGAAAGTCATATATATATACATATCTATATATATAGATATACACAAGTCTATCTACTACCTATATATATCAATATATGTATACCCTATATATAATACAAATCACACTCACATATATATATAATGACACAATATATAATCTAATACAATATATATATCAATATATGTAATATATATATATATACAAAACATATATATAATACATATATAGAGAGAGAGAGAAGTGAGAGAGAGAGAATGGTGAGATAGAGTGAAAGAGAGAGAGAGATAGGGAACTGATATGATACAAAGGGGGGGTGTGTTCCAGATTTCTGGAACCAGAAATTAGTCCCACACACACACACAAATACACACACACCCCTATATATATACATATATGTATATACACATGTACACACATGTATATACCCCCAAATCCCACCTACACACACATATACACATATACATATGTATACAAAATAAATACACACAGAAATACATATGTATATTACACAATTTAAGTTAGAAATTTATTTTAAATCTCAGAAAAATACCAATCTTAAAACCCAGGAAACACTGTTCATTGGAAAACTAGGTAAACACGATACCCAACCCAAACCGAGCTAAGGCTCGAAACCCAAGGTAGGTAATTGTGTCCCATAGTGTCCCCTAGCATCTAGGGTGCCTGACACAGAGTCTAGACACGACACGACGTGTCCAAGCCTCTGGAAACCCAATCGGGTAAACACAGACACACACACAAATACACAGTGTCATGCACGCGTGCAATTCATCCTAGGACACGACACACACACTCTCGTGTCTCGTGCTCGTGCACGAATGTTCACCTAGGGGTTGTGCACGTGTCCAACTGACTGACCTGTGTCCACGTTGCTCCAGGATACGATACGAAGTCCGTATCAGTCGTGAAAAACACGACTGATACGCGTGTTCAGACCGCGTCGTGCACGCGTGCAACTGCCTCGTGTTCGCGACACAGGACACGACACATCTTGTGAAACCCATAGTTCTGTAAATATTTAATATTAATGTTTTAGTATTTTTAAATTATTATTATTATGTTATTATATTATTTTCTGTGTGTTAAAATTATTTCGAAATAATAATAACATGGACTTTTGATTTAGACCCAGACCCGAGTCCGAACCCAGACCCAGGCCTGAGCCAAACCCAATCCCATTCCTCTCTTTCTTAATTCTGAATTGACTTGGTTTAGTTATTAAAAAAATATATATATATATAATAATTATTTAGCTGGTCCCGTAGGACCAGCAACTCACACACCCACGAACTTGCCAACCCACTTTTTCCTCACCCCTTGCTAACTACTCACCACTCATTCTCTTGTCTCTTCCCACGTTATAGAGGAGACCACTTCTTCACCTGCTCATTCATAACCCATAACCCAACTTCTTTCTCTCATTCACAGAAGAGAAAACACTGTCACCCCAAACTCTTCTCTCATCTTTCCCTCCACTCAAACCCATCACCCACGCCCTCACCCCGAGCATCGCCCGCGCCCGAGCTTCGGCGACTCCGACCCGACGCTAGCCCCGGCCGACCCTCTTCTCCGGCCGCCCATCCAGCGGAGCCGCTCCCCTTGGCGCGGCCACCCGCGCCCCTGGACCGACGACCGCCGACCCGCTGTCCCGCCGACAGCGCCGCCCCCTCGCGGCCGAGTTCGCGCGACCCCCTTCGCGCCCCTCCGGCGAACCCGACAGCGCGCCCCCTTGCGCGTCTGTCCAGCCCCTGTCGTCGCCCGCTCCCCGCGGATCCGCCTCCTTCTCGTCGCCGCCGACCGCGTCAGAAGCCGCACGGCCCCTCCGGGTCAGAACCCCTTCGGCGCCCTTTGGCCGATCCCTCTCTGGGCTTTACCTTCGCGCTGAGTTCGGCCACCCTCCTGTGGCCGCTGCTCTTTGGCCAGCGCCCCTGGTCAGTTCCCCTTGGCCGAGCTTTCCCCTGCTGTTTCCCGCCGTGCCCTAGCTTCTGAGTTTTCAGCGTTTTCGACGATGCTGCTGATTTCAGCACTGTTTTCAGGAATACGTTCGCTGTTCGGAGCTCATTTTCTTTCTATTATTCATCTGAGAGCTCTAGCCGAGCAATCCGAGGTATAACCCCCTGTCCCGCTCATTTTATTATTTTAGTCGATGATGAAATGGTCCCCAATTCCCTTTGGGAACTCGGTTTTAGTGATGTCGTAATTTTTTGGGACTTTCGGAAAGGTCCTGTGAATTATTTTGAATTCTCAGAATATTTTGGGAATGGATTTTTGGTATGTTTTAGCTTTCCGGATTTTTTCGAGAACGTTCTGTGATTTGTGGGATTGGAATCGGACTTCCGAAATTATTTCGGGTCGTCCCGATTATTCTGTGGATTGGTTGTGGACTTTTATGTATATATATATTCGGGTTTTCCCTGGTTTGGGACTTGCAGAAAATTATCGGCGCCAATTCCCAGTTTTTTGGTTGACCAAAAACAGAGGAGATGCTGCCCGATTTTTCCGTAAATCCTGAATTATTTTTAAAAATGAATTTAAAACGATTTTCGAAATTTTATTTTTGGGTGACGACCATATCGGTCAATGGACCCGGCTAAGTGCAAACGAAATCGGCCCCGCCCGGACGTTGAGGCAATTAGCCAAAATGAGGATCGGACCATATCTGAGACTTATGATTTACTTTATTTTTATATTTAATTTCTGTTTATATTTATTTAATATTTTCAGTTTAGGACTAACGTCAGTCTTACCTTATTTCAATTTATGTAAATAAATTATAATGGGCATAAGCCCAGCTGGCTGTGGTCTGTAACTGTAATAGCTTAGAATTTTTTTGTCATTTTCTGGTTTTGCGAGTTTTCATTATTTAACGATTAAAATGACTAAAAAGTATTTTCGTATAAAATTAATTAATATTTTCTCACCTAAAAATTGACAAGTTTATTAATAATTAAAAATCACATATTTCTCACTAAAATAAGAAAAATTAGCTTTATATTTATATTTATAAAAATTACCAAGTTTTCATAAATAATCTGGCAGCGACGATGTTTTTCCGAATTCAAAGTTAAAGTGATCTTTTTCCCTCGTATTAAATCAACGCACAATAATCGTATTTTTCTGTGCTTGGTTAATTAAAAGAATTAAAATAGATTAGGACACAATTAGAGATTTCAACTAGCGTAACTAGATTGGTAACCCTGGTTTCTGAGTCAATTTCTCGAATGTAGGAATTCGAGGACGATCCTAATTCCCATCTTGAAGTCTTCAACTTTTCAGTCCAGTCCATTTTGAGGCAAGTACATTTTGTGTTAGTTTACAATTATTTAGTAATCGTTTTAATGCAAGTTTAAACCACGATGCAACACGAAACTCTCTCTGAGAGCACTGACTGTAACTACTGTAACTATTGGAGACTGGGAGAGTAGTGTAATGAGTATGACCACATCCAAACTACTGTAACTACTGTAACTACTGTAACTATATTAGCTTACCCCTCATACACACGGGGATAAGCCGTATCTTACTGTAATAAACCCAAGCCGGTCATATTTTATTGCCTATTCACATCACAGAACTGTAACTGTTTTAAAACTGTAACTGCTTTATTGTGGATTTCAAAACTGTTTAAAAGTGCATGATTCTATTATTATTTCAATTGTCAAATTAGCATAAATTGTACTTTGCTCCCTCCTGACTGGAGATCCAACATTTTTAGGTATCACTGTTGAGGCTTTGTTCCGCGATATTTCCAAGGTCCCAACTAGAAGACGAGGATTTCGAGACTGATGAGCTGTTTGTCTAGAGTTTTCTTTTCTTCTTGATGTATGTAGAGAAATGGTTTAAATTGTATCTTTCATTTTATTGTAAAAGTTTAATAAAGTTTTAAATTTCTGAATTTTGAGTTGTGACAAATATAGATGTTGTTGTGGTTACCTGCTAATGGAACAGCTTACTGCCGCCGTCTCAACAACGGTGCAGGCTGGACATGATCCGGTTCGACCCAATTATTTGGGATCGGGTCGTGACATGTTTTCAGTGGTGGCCCATGCGGGTCTGAACAACAACTTAGAAAAACATATCTAGAAACAATTAGAACACTAGAACATTGATTTGTCACAACATAGGTCCGAATTATATATAAATAAATATTTTCGATTGATTATAGACTGGTAGGATACCTTGCTTATGTTTGTACCCTAAACCTTCCAGATTATAACCAAGGAAAAGACCAATCCTGCTGGCGATGAGGTGTCATCTCCGGATCATACCCCATCTCCTCAACCAAGTCCAGGGTCTTTTCCCTCGCGGCTGATTGACCGTCCCCATAATGCATCCAGTGAAGTTTTCACTACACTAGCGATTCCTACCTCTTCTCAAACTGAGTTGTATTTCCTTGGTGGAGTATCCATTCCTGTTGCTCCACCAGTACCAGCAAACGCCTCCCAAATGGTTGTCCCATTTCAAGAAATCCTGGAGTTCCAGAAAGCTCAAGATGAAGCCCAGCAGGAACAGATGAATATCACGAGAGAAGACATGAAGAACATCAATGATGTAGCCTTAGCTATCTTAAACCAAGTTGGAGCAGAACCTCGTCCTAGGAGGGATACCCCTGAATCTAGAAGATATTTGGGTCCCATCAAGTACTCTACTTTCCGGCAGTCTTGTCGTAAGAGGCTATTGGCTTGTGACTACTGTAAGAGGCCTGGTCATCAGGCAGTTAGTTGCCGCAAGAGATTGGAACAATGTTTGGCATGTGGATCCGCTGAACATCGGGTAAAGGATTGCCCCTTATCTTTCCATCATACCAGAATACCTATTCCAGCAACACCTGTTAGGCTACAACCTAGGGACTCTTCCTATCCAGCAGACCTTGCCTCCTACTATAAGGCATGATGCAAACTCGAGGTTCATAGAAGATGAAGCAGTTGGAGACTGCTCATGCAAGAGCCAGAACCATGAAGAATAGTACCTAGGACTGCTGATTAGCATTTTCTAAGAAGTTGTAACAGGATGTCCTTAGATCAATCATGAGAGTTTTTGCTGTAATTCTTCACATGAATAAAATTCTTAGTTACACCTTTATGGCAGATGTTTTTCCTGATAGTCTTCCCGGATTATCCCAGATCTAGACATAGGATTCACCATTGACCTAGTCCCCGGCACTTTCCCTATTTCTAAAGGATGTTACAGAGTCAACCCGAAGGGGGCCAAGAAGATGAAGGACCAGATCAATAAAGGCTCTAGAATTTATTCAGGGTGGAACTTCACCTTAGGGAACAACTATCTTGTTTGTGCCCAAGAAGGATGGAACAACGGATGTGCATCGATTACCAGACACTAAAGAATAAGTACCCTCTGCCCGGATCGAGGATCTGTTTGATCTGTTTGTGTGGAGCTAGGGTGTTTCGAAGTTTAACTTAAGATCTGACTACCATCAAATCAAAGTCAGGAAGAAGATATTTCCAAGACGGCATTCAACACCAAGTATGGGTAGTTTTCTTTGGTCATGACGTTGGACTGACAAATGCTCCAGCTGTGTTCATGAATCTCATGAACAGAGTTTTTCATGAGTATTTGAATCAGTTTATCTTCTCCATAGATAACATTCTGATATATTCGAAGACTGAAGAAGAGCATGAAGAACATCTGAGGAAAGTTCTGGAAACTTTGAAGAAAAAGAAGTTTTATGGTAAGTTATTTGAACGTGGATTTTCTTTGACAAGGTGGATTTCTGGCCATGTTGTCAAGAGAAGAAATTTCGATGGAAGATAGCTGCTGTTAAAAAGTGGTATACCCCAAGTTCAATTCGGAAGTTTCTTGAACTTGGCTGGCTACTATCAGAAGTTCGTGAAAGATTTTGCCAAGATTGCTGAGCCGATGGCGAAGCTCACTTAGAAGAATGAAGGGTTCATCTGGACGAAAGATTGCCAGACGGCATTGAGGAGCTAAAGAAGAGACTTACCACTACACCAATCCTTGCGCTACCTGCAGGAACCGGTGGTTTCTCAATTTACAGTAATGCCTCTGAAAAAGGACTGGGTTGCGTTCTTCAACTGTAACACCCTGTTTTCTGAAATTGGGGATTTTTGAAAAATTTATTATTTTTATTATTTATTAGTGGTATTTTAGTCATGGTATGATTTTCTGGTGATTTTAGTTAAGTTAAACCATTTCTAAAGTCATGCTAAGTTATGACTTATGACTTTGTGATTTTGGTTAGTATAACTTAGTGTAAACCCTAGTTTTCTCTAACCTAGAAGTTGCCATGACCATGAGAACTTGACCATAGGCTTAGAATATCATTTTAGTGATTTTTAGCCTAAGGGGTATTTTGGTAATTTTCTAGGAATTAAGTAGGATTAGTGAGATTTTACTATTCATGGACTTTTGATTAGTGACTTGATAATCCCTAACCTAGTTACCCTAATCTAGAGGTTAGTTCCTAACCTAGAAACTAAGAGGATTAGATATTTCATGGTAGTCAAAGCTATACAAATATCTAGATATTTACTTATTGATATTTTGCTTGATTTATGCAAAATATCTTAAACCCTTTACAAAAGTCTTTAGCTTAGCCATGAAGCTTTGAACCCCCCCCCCCCCCCATGCTTGTGGCCGGCCAAGACACCCCCATGACACCCCCTTGCCCCCCCCCCCCCCCCCCTCTCTCCTATATAGCTAACACTTAGTTCACATTCCCATGGTTTCATGAAAAATCAAAACTAAGAAAAACCCAAGAACCCTTCCACTCTTTTGACCATAACTTTCTCATTTCTCAAGCTTTGAACCTCTAGTTTTCTCCATTAGGTCACCTACAATCTAAGGGAGCCTAGGGAAGTGAGCTACTTAAGTTTCACCAAGGAAGGACAAGTTGAGGCTAGAGGATACACACCCTCATTTAGTGAAATTCAAGACCTTGCACACATAGAGGTAAATATATCTAAACCTAGTTAATATACTGTTTTTTCTTCATTATTGCATGCATATAGTTATAACCTAGCTGTGGGTAAGGTTTGGTGAAATCTAGAAATTGTTTGGTGTCGTATCGGACACGTATCCTACATATAAAAACCCTAATTATGCTCACTGTTTTTGTTCACTGTCATAGTGTAAATACACACTATTTTCTAAAACTTTTTGAACCAAAACCTAGCCTAGCTAACCCTAAACCTAACCCTAAAACACTGAGCACAAATTGGGTTGTGTCGTGTCCAAAATCTGGACACGAAGCTCTCAGTTTCACACACTGGACACAGTACACAGTACACTGTAAATGTGCCCTGCTACCACCCCCTTGGTTCTCCCTGCACAAGACACTAGGACACGAGAAAATTTGTGGACACGAGGGGGCAATGTCTGCGCACATGCCCCCAAAATTTGGTGTCGCCTCGTGTCGTGTCGAGTGAGAAAAGTCACTCACACTGGACACGGGCTGACAGTGCACACACGCACAGAGCCAACTTTGAGCGTGTCGTGTCGTATGGACACGACACTAGGGTGTCTCGTAGTGACACGGGCATGAAGCCCTATTCGTGGCGTACACGTGGACACGAGCACGTGGTGCTTCGTGTCCTGTGTCGCGAGCACGAGACGTGTGCATCTCTGCACGACGCGGTCCAAACCGCACGTATCAGTCAAGTTTCCTCGACTGATACGGGTCTCGTGTCGACCCTATACGACACGTGGACACATAACAGAGTGTCCATCGTGTAGCCCTATGTGTGGGCTACACGTGTGTGTGACCACGAGTCGTGTCATGTCTCGTGGTGTGTCCACGAGACACATGAACACGTGCACGACGCTGTGCACTGTGTTCGTGTATCAGTGTTTACCCGAGTCGTGTTTTTGCGTGTTTGGACACGTGAAACTGTGTCGTGGTGTCGTGTCAGTGACCTAGGACACTAGTGTATGTGTGGGGCTTTAATTACCAACCGCTAGTGTCGAGTCTTAGCTTGGTTTCGTATGTAAAATCGAGTTTTCCCTAGTTACCTATACACAGTCCAGTATTTCCAGATTTAGGATTAATTTCCAGTTTTCCAATTTGAATTTCAAATCTATTTTCATTATGATTTATGCATGTATTAGTATGATTTAAGTGTATATATATGTAGTACATATGTATGTATGTGTGTAGGTGGGTTTTTAGAGTGTATACATGTATATACATGTGTATATACATGTATGTATATATGTTCCTGTGTGTGTGTGTGTGTGTGTTTGGGGCTGGATTTTGGTTCCAGTAATCCTGGAACCCCCCCCCCCCTTGCTGTGCAGTGACTCTTCTCTTCCTCTCTCACTGTCTCTCTCTCATTCTCAGTCTCTCATTCTGTCTCTCTCTTTCCCTTGTCTCTCTCTATATATATATAGTAATATATATAAGTTATATATATAAATATGTATATATATATATATATATATATTGATATATATATATATATATATATATATATATATATATATATATATATATATATATATATTGTATTAGATTATACATGGTATTATGTATATATATATGTGAGTGTGGGTTGTATTATATAGAGTATTACATATTGGTATTGGGTAGTAGATAGATAGTGTATGTCTATATATATAGATATATATATATATATATATATATATATATATATATATATATATATATATATATATATATATATAGTATGACTTCTAGTATAGGTTTATATAGAAACCTAAAACACTAGCCTATGGCCAAGATTATTAGCCTATGGTTTGGGGCTAACCCTAATGGACTAAAACCCAACTTGTTGACCCTTGTTGACTAAGGGTTGACCAAAGTCAACCTTAGGTCAAGGTTGACCTAGTTAACCTAAAAATGACTAGTTCAACTAGTCTGACCTAATTACCTTATTGACTGGTCTTTGTTTGACCTAATTACCTTACTGACTGGTCTTTGTTTGACCAATGCCTTAGTTGGTCTAAGTTTGACTTAGACTTGACCCAGATTGATCATGTTGACTAGTATTTGGCTAGTTTGATTAGAATATTGACCAAGAGTTGACTTTAACCTAGATTTGACTAACCTTGACTTGTTTGACCTTGTTTGACTCTATTTGACTTAGTATGACTTCCTGTGACCTAGTTTGACTATTAGAGTTGACCCAGAGTTGACTTTTGACCAGATTGACCTAGAATCATGTAGTATGTATTGTATACTTTATTTTTACCATTGTGGATACATTGTGACTTGTATTGCTCTGATTAGGAGCCATACACCTCTCCTCAGACAGTATATCTTCTTCAGACATTCAGTTATCAGGCGAGTACATTCTCTGACCGTTTCATATTTGCCAGGATTTATATTCTTACTCTAGATTACTTTACTTGATGCTGACACGATTATTATCACGGATTGGTACTATATGGATCTTTTCATGAGATGTTATCCCCTTCGGGAGCATCAGATACAGCATGTTTGTGCTTTTCACTATCATCATGTATCTCTATGCTTTCATAGATTCACGAATCGCTTGTGACTCATGTACTCTCATGATTCACAGAGCCTCTCATGAATCTCCCATTTATGGGCTTACCACGAATCTTAACATAACCTGAATGGATCCTTGTGTATTGATTGGGGATGGGGGAGTGGAAATAGTCATGTGGATATTACCCCGGTAGCTGTAGTCATGAATCACTTCTAGCTGTAATCATGAATCTCCTATGCCATTTCACATGTCTATATTTTACTCTGACTCACTAGACACTGCTAGTTCTCTATATACAGTAGATATTTCCTTTACAGCTATCTCTTTTGCTACATGTATATTCCTTCAGCAGTTCCTGTATTTTACTCTATTGTATGCTTTATATCTCCTATCATTCTATGCACTGCGTGAGATGTATTGTGCTCGTTCCCGTCCTGATTGGACCTGTTGAAAATATTACAGAGGATGAGGATGAGGCCCTGGTGACTACCTACTATGGAGCAGGACTAGATGACACTTATGTTGTGGACCCTCAGCAGGATCCACCTGCAGCTGAGGATGTTGCCCCAGTAGTCTAGGCTAGTTTAGCTAGACAGTCTTTCGGTATTATCTTTTTGTCTCACATTCTGAGTTGTATTTTGAGATGTTGAGATATATATAGACTCTTAGACTTATTGTATTATGAGTTGACATTCTGGTGTTATGTTATCCTGGACACTTAGACTTATTCATCTATGATACTGTTCTCTTGAGTTACTATCTATCTATCTGTCTTTCGTTCTTCTACCCTAGATGTGATTGAGATGTATATTGTTATGTCACCTCCATTCGGAGAGTATAAACTGTACAGGTACTTGGTATTGATAGATGATTGACCTAGGACAGCGTTCTACCGCCGACACTGCGGCGTAGGCTGGGCGTTGTTACGTTCTCGTACCCTAACAGTGGGTGCGGGTCGTGACATCAACAACATGGAAAAGTAATTGCTTACACATCTAGGCAACTACAGACTCATGAAAAGAATTATCCCACACCTAATTTGGAATTTGCTGCAATTATCTTTACTTTGAAGCTATGGAAGCATGATTTTTATGGAAAGGGAGTGAAAATATATACGGACTACAAAAGTCTGGAATATGTCTTCACTCAGAAAGAGCTGAATGTTAGACTAAGAAGAAGGCTGAAGCAGATGAAGGATTTCGACATCAACCTGCAGTACCATTCAGGTAAGGCTAAGGTGGTCGCTGATGGATTTGGTCGATACTGATGGCAAAGTTCTTAACCAAGGACCAGCACCTGCTAGAAGACATCGAGAAGTTTGGACTGGAGATTATACTGCCTGGAAATGGAAGGAAGAAGCTGGATGCTGATTCAGTGTTGGTGAAGTTGCAAATGAGCTCGAGTCTGATAGACAAAGTCAAGGAGACTCAGTTTTAAGACGAGACACTTTGCAAACTTAGAGATCAAGTGTTGGCAGGAACACTTGAGGGCTTCTCAAATTGCCAATAATGGAGCTCTGAAGAATGGTGCGAGACTTTGTGTACTATCTGGCGAACTGAGGAACGAGCTAATGCAAGAAGCGCACCAGTATTCCATACATCCTAGCAAGACGTATTGGGATATGCGTACTGTTGTTGGGTAGTATGGAATAAAGAAGGATGTATTCAGAATTGAGGTTAGATGTTTAATTTGTTAACAAGTGAAGGCTAGCCGACAGAGACCCGCAGGACTTCTACGGTCAATAGACATTCCGGACTGGAAGTAGGAGCACATAACGATGGACTATGTGTTAGGATTGCCTTGATTTTAAGGAGGGAAGAACACCATTTGGATTATTGTAGACCGACTGACTAAGTCAGCCACTTTATTCCCTTCAAAGATGGTTTATCCACTAAGAAGTTGGCAGCATTGTACGAGAGGCACATCTACCGGATTAATGGAGTACCGAGGGACGAGCAATCAGAGAGGTCAACCCAGACGCTTGAAGATATATTGAGATTTTACGTCTTAGAATTTGGAGGGTCTTGGGAAGACCAATTGCATTTGGTGGAATTCTCCTACAAACAACAGCTACCAAGCAAGTATCGGTATGACACCGTTCGAGGCACTCTATGGACGTCGTTGCCGCACCCCACTTGCTTGGGACGACGTCGGAGAAAGAGTATTGCTGGGACCAGATATGGTGACTGACGCAGTAGAGAAGGTGAATGTAAGCTCAGGATTGCCCAAGACAGACAGAAGCATTGGGTTGATAGTAGTCGTCGACCAGTGAAGTTTGAAGAAGGAGATAGCTTCTTTTGTGAATATTTTCTCCTACCAGAGGAACGATCAGTGTTAGCAGAGCAGGAAAGTTGAGCCAGCTCAGACGCTACATTCCGGATCCGAGTCCCATGTTGGATAATTCAGAGCTGAAGATTGGACTCAACCTTTCAGAGCCAGAGAAACCAGTTGCAAGTGTAGTCAGAGGATGAGAAGAAGATCAGAATTTGAGCCATCACGTAAACTCCTATTCCTTATCTTTTCGTTCTAAACTTGACTGATGCTGCTAAATTAGCCTAGTTTTACAAGCTATCTTTTTGTCAAGCTTGATCATGACGGTCTTTTATTGGGTGCACCCACTAAAATATTGTCTAATCAGGACCGGTGCATGATGGTCTGATCAACCTCGTGTTCTTTGGTTCGCTTTTGTATTTTCTGCATGGATGATATCATAAATGAAACTTGTCCCTAAATCGTTTCATCCACGACTACCTTGGAAATTCTTATTGTTGGACCTGAGTTACGGGCATAGTACCCGTACCTGTTTGATTTGAGTTTATCCTATCCCTAATCTTGCTTTTTAAATTTCGAGGACAAAATTTTCTAAGGAGGGAAGATTGTGAAACCCATAGTTCTGTGAATATTTAATATTAATGTTTTTAGTATTTTTAAATTATTATTATTATATTATTATATTATTTTCTGTGTGTTAAAATTATTTCGAAATAATAATAACATGGACTTTTGATTTAGACCCAGACCCGAGTCCGAACCCAGACCCAGGCCTGAGCCAAACCCAATCCCATTCCTCTCTTTCTTAATTCTGAGTTGACTTGGTTTAGTTATTAAAAAAAATATATATATAATAATTATTTAGCTGGTCCCGTAGGACCAGCAACTCACACACCCACGAACTTGCCAACCCACTTTTTCTTCACCCCTTGCTAACTACTCACCACTCATTCTCTTGTCTCTCCCCACGTTATAGAGGAGACCACTTCGTCTCCTGCTCCTTCATAACCCATAACCCAACTCCTTTCTCTCATTCACAGAAGAGAAAACACTCTCACCCGAAACTCTTCTCTCCTCTTTCCCTCTACTCAAACCCATCACCCACGCCCTCACCCAGAGCTTCGCCCGCGCCCGAGCTTCGGCGACTCCGACCCGACGCTAGCCCCGGCCGACCCTCTTCTCCGGCCGCCCATCCAGCGGAGCCGCTACCCTTGGCGCGGCCACCCGCGCCCCTGGACCGCCGACCGCCGACCCGTTGTCCCGCCGACAGCGCCGCCCCCTCGCGGCCGAGTTCGCGCGACCCCCTTCGCGCCCCTCCGGCGAACCCGACAGCGCGCTCCCTTGCGCGGCTGTCCAGCCCCAGTCGCCGCCCGCTCCCCGCGGATCTGCCTCCTTCTCGTCGCCGCCGACCGCGTCAGAAGCCGCGCGGCCCCTCCGGGTCAGAACCCCTTCGGCGCCCTTTGGCCGATCCCTCTCTGGCCATTTCCTTCGCGCCGAGTCCGGCCACCCTCCTGTGGCCGCTGCTCTTTGGCTAGCGCCCCTGGTCAGTTCCCTTTGGCCGAGCTTTCCCCTGCTGTTTCCCGCCGTGCCCTAGCTTCTGAGTTTTCAGCGTTTTCGACGACGCTGCTGATTTCAGCGCTGTTTTCGGGAATACGTTCGTTGTTCGGAGCTCATTTTCTTTCTATTATTCATCTGAGAGCTCTAGCCGAGCAATCCGAGGTATAACCCCCTGTCCCGCTCATTTTATTATTTTAGTCGATGATGAAATGGTCCCCGATTCCCTTTGGGAACTCGGTTTTAGCGACGTCGTAATTTTTTGGGACTTTCGGAAAGGTCCTGTGAATTATTTTGAATTCCTGGAATATTTCGGGAATGGATTTTTGGTATGTTTTAGCTTTCCGGATTTTTCCGGGAACGTTCTGTGATTTGTGGGATTGGAATCGGACTTCCGAAATTATTTCGGGTCGTCCCGATTATTCTGTGGATTGGTTGTGGACTTTATGTATATATATTCGGGTTTTCCCTGGTTTGGGACTTGCAGGAAATTATCGGCGCCAATTCCCAGTTTTTGGGTTGACCAAAAACAGAGGAGATGCTGCCCGATTTTTCCGTAAATCCTGAATTATTTTTAAAAATGAATTTAAAACGATTTTTGGAATTTTATTTTTGGGTGACGACCGTATCGGTCAATGGACCCGGCTAAGTGCAAACGAAACCGGCCCCGCCTGGACGTTGAGGCAATTAGCCAAAATGAGGATCGGACCATATCTGAGACTTATGATTTACTTTATTTTTATATTTAATTTCTGTTTATATTTATTTAATATTTTCAGTTTAGGACTAACGTCAGTCTTATCTTATTTCAATTTATGTAAATAAATTGTAATGGGCATAAGCCCAGCTGGCTGTGGTCTGTAACTGTAATAGCTTAGAATTTTCCTGTCATTTTCTAGTTTTGCGAGTTTTTATTATTTAACGATTAAAATGACTAAAAAGTATTTTCGTATAAAATTAATTAATATTTTCTCACCTAAAAATTGACAAGTTTATTAATAATTAAAAATCACGTATTTCTCACTAAAATAAGAAAAATTAGCTTTATATTTATATTTATAAAATTACCAAGTTTTCATAAATAATCTGGCAGCGACGATGTTTCCCGAATTCAAAGTTAAAGTGATCTTTTTCCCTCGTATTAAATCAACGCACAATAATCGTATTTTTCTGTGCTTGGTTAATTAAAAGAATTAAAATGGATTATGACACAATTAGAGATTTCAACTAGCGTAACTAGATTGGTAACCCTGGTTTCTGAGTCAATTTTTCGAATGTAGGAATTCAAGGACGATCCTAATTCCCATCTTGAAGTCTTCAACTTTCCAGTCCAGTCCATTTTGAGGCAAGTACATTTTGTGTTAGTTTACAATTATTTAGTAATCGTTTTAATGCAAGTTTAAACCACGATGCAACACGGAACTCTCTCTGAGAGCACTGACTGTAACTACTGTAACTATTGGGGACTGGAGGAGTAGTGTAATGAGTATGACCACATCCAAACTACTGTAACTACTGTAACTATATTAGCTTATCCCTCATACACACGGGGATAAGCCGTATCTTACTGTAACAAACCCAAGCCGGTCATATTTCATTGCATATTCACATCACAGAACTGTAACTGTTTTAAAACTGTAACTGCTTTATTGTGGATTTCAAAACTGTTTAAAAGTGCATGATTCTATTATTATTTCAATTGTCAAATTAGCATGAATTGTACTTTGCTCCCTCCTGACTGGAGACCCAACATTTTTAGGTATCACTGTTGAGGCTTTGTTCCGCGATATTTCCAAGGTCCCAACTAGAAGACGAGGATTTCGAGACTGATGAGCTGTTTGTCTAGAGTTTTCTTTTCTTCTTGATGTATGTAGAGAATGGTTTAAATTGTATCTTTCATTTCATTGTAAAAGTTTAATAAAGTTTTAAATTTCTGAATTTTGAGTTGTGACAAATATAGATGTTGTTGTGGTTACCTGCTAATGGAACAGCTTACTGCCGCCGTCTCAACAACGGTGCAGGCTGGGCATGATCCGGTTCGACCCAATTATTTGGGATCGGGTCGTGACACATCTTATGCTCGTGTCCATGTGTTCGCCACATGATGGGCTACCTCCTCGTGTCACCACGAGGTGCCCAAGTGTTGTGTCCGTGCGACACGACACGCGCGAAGTTGGCCCCCGCGCGCGTGTGCGCTGACAGTGCACGACCAGTGCACGTGTCCGTGTGTTCTCGATACGACACAAATATGTCTCAAACTCGAGGGGGGGCATGACAGAGGTTCTCCCCTCCTCTGTGTCAATTTGCACGTGTCCTCATGGCGTGTCGTGTCCGGAATTGGGGTCGAGTAGCAGGGGATTTTTCGTGTCTGTGCACACTGTAAAAATGTGGGTTCGTGTCCGATTTGGACACAAAAAAGAATCTAAATTATGCTCAGTCAACTAGGTATATATTCTACTAGTCTAGGGCTACAAGAAAAAGTAATTAGTTTTACATTTTAACAAAATCAAATCCTTTGTGGCATTTCATGAAACAAGGTTTAATAGCCTTGGATACGTGTCCGATACGGACACCAAACCAACCCTAAATTTTACCAAACTTGACCCACAGTTAGGGTAGACCTATATGCATGCATTTATGAAAAAAAATAGAATATTAGTAAGGTTTATGGGTATTTACCTATTTGTGCAATTTTAATGGAAAATCAAAGAGAGGGGGGTGTTTGTCCTTCAACTTGGTGATGTCCAAAGCTTGTAAAATCTAGATTGCTAGCCTCCCTTAGCACCCTTAATGTTGTAGGGTCCCAATGCAAAAGACTAGAGGTGATTTGGATCAAAAATGATCAAGTTATGGAGGTTTGAAGGAAAGGGAATTTTGTAGGCTTTAATTCATGTAAAAATTGATCATGAATGAATATGATGGGTTATATAGGAAGGTGTAGTGCTAGGGGGG
Source organism: Iris pallida (assembly GCA_029216955.1). Lineage (NCBI taxonomy): Eukaryota > Viridiplantae > Streptophyta > Magnoliopsida > Asparagales > Iridaceae > Iris > Iris pallida. Next base: position 11,328,136 of record JANAVB010022800.1, read on the forward strand.
TGCCCTATGGCCGGCCATGGCAAGGGGGGGTGTCCTTGGCCTTTCTTCATGGTGAAGGCAAGGACTTTTGGTGCCAAATGGTTGATATTTTGACGGTTTCAAGCAAAATATCACATATGTAAATATCTAGATATTTACACTACTTTAACCAAAGACTAATACCCATCCTCAAGCCTCTAGGTTAGTACCTAACCTCTAGATTAGGGTAAGCTAGGTTAGGGACTAATCATGGTACTTAACCATAATTAAATAATAATAATAAAAACACATAAATACAAATAATTCCAAATAATCCTAAAAAATTACCAAAATACCCTTTAGGCTAAAAAGTCCTAATTTGATGTTCTAAACCTATGGCTAGGCTCACATGATCATGGTTAGTCTCTATGTTATGAAATCTCTAGGGTTTACACTAGGGTTATACTAGTAAAGTTACAAAGTCATAAGTCGTGACTTAGAAAATAGTTTTAACTAACTAAAAATCACCAAAAATCATATCATGACTAAAATACCATTAATAAATAATAAAAATAATAAATTTTTAAAAAAATACCCCAATTTCAGAAAACTGGGTGTTACAAAAACTCTCATGGATATGGAAAAAAAAAGTCCACATGGCCAATCAAAAGCGCCACCCGATAGTCCCAAGAACCTCTAGCGTACTATGTGTGCTATTTTTGAATCTGGTTCAAAAAGTTTGATTCAAGGCATAGTTCATCAAGCACTTTTTCAGACAAAGACAATAGTCACTAAGTGAGATTCAAGGCTATAGTCCATCTCATCTATGCGTAGTACACACTTGCCCAGAAATTCCTTCTAATACTTTTTTCATTTGTTACTTGTGTTTTGAACTTGGTTTTGGGGGGGAATGTTGGACTTGGTATATAGAAAAAACCAAGTCAAATCTCCAAGATCCTATTCTTTGGTTAACGTTGGGGAGAAACATTCTCTTGTCTATTTTTAGCATACACTTATGCTATATAAGAGAACATATTTCAAGTGAAAACTCCACTCCATTCTCTCCCTCTCATTCTCTCTTGTTCAATTCAAAGCATTGTTCTTCGGTTTGTGCTCTGGACAGAAAGGCTAAGTTCGGATCACTCTTTCCGAGTTGTGTGCGACGAGGAGATACCAGTAGAGTGGGAGTTTCACCACTAGGAGCATTTGGAACCAGTCTGCACATAGACCCGAATCAACTCTTAGGGCAGTGCTACGTTCGCGACTTCCTCGGAGTCCGGTAACATTTATTTTATTTTATTTTGTTTGCAGATTTTTAAAAAAAGAAAAGGAAATAATTTTCCAACAGTAAATACTTCTCTTGGTAGTTACATATTGTAACATGCAGGACCTCCAAAAATAAAAAGTTAGATTGTGGCCAAGTTATCGGTGAAGAGGGTAAACAGTTTATTTCAAACCGAACCAAAACAAGGCTAATTAAGTTCCAACCAATCCAAGTAGCGGGACAAATGTCCATGCTTCCACTTAAGCAATAGATTTCCTCTAGTTATTTTATTAGGTTAATATAACAAGAAATTAGTATTTTTTTCATATTAATATTATAATTGTCAAAAGGAATTGTTTGCTTTCTTGTTGGCATCAAAGAGAGTGAATACAACAAAAAGTGTCAATATGCTCTTTTTTTGTTTCTTTCTTACTATTGAAGTTTTTTCTAAACACTCATCTTCTAGAATTTAATAATTGTTTATAATGGGGCATAACGAAAGAACTTTACTTACTGGGTTCTATTTTAAATTTATGTCTAAATAAAGGAAAGGAAATTGAGACTCCACAATACAAGAATGCTGCACAAAAAAAAATCAAAAGTTGAAGGTCATAGAACACTAAAAGCTATGAAGCTATACAATATATAAGAGTATAATAAAAAGAAATTGGAAGGAATATCAAGAGTGTCAGAAATGATTATTAGAATAACTAACAAGCAGATCTAGGTGAAATATCGGCAAGGGACCATGACACTTTCATATATTATGAAATTTATTTTTCATATTTTACTGGATAAGGGGGCTTGAAGGATGTTGAATTGGTGAGATACCACAATATCGAGGGTTGTCGCTTGAAGGATGTTGAATTGGTGAGATACCACAATATCGAGGGTTGACATACGAATTGGTAAGGGCTACATCACTACAACAATATGCTTGACTAACACTATGGTGGGATTGCCACTAGGTCGATGACTGTAGCTGACAATATCGATTGCTATGGATATGAATCTTATGTTTTTTGTTGTACTGGTTGTTGTGTATGTTCTGTCCAACAAGCCTGAGAATCTTTTTCTGGTGTATGTTTCGTCTTGCCTATTACTTTTCTAGATATGTATGGACTTATTTTTATGGTGCCTGAGAATCTTTTTCTGTATACAGGTTAAGGTGTTGACTTGTGTCCATTTATGTTGTATTATCTATCCTTTTCTGGCCCAAGAGCTGAAAGCTGGATACTCACATATACTTATAGAAAGTAAATAGAACTAATTAATGCAATAGCAATAGTGCAACTTTCTCTGTATGGTCTAATTCTTACAGCACTACATATCTTGTGGTTGCAGTTTCTTTACGACATGGCTTCTACTCAACACGTTGAATTCGAGGCAGCCAAGTTTTTGTAGAAACTTATTCAAGACTCGAAGCATGAGCCTGTAAAATTGGCAACAAACCTCTATGTGGTATGTGAAAATTGTCATTTTTCAAGAAGAAAGCTGAGAAAAAACTTGGAGTAAAACCTGATGCAAATTTAAACATTTTATGTACTCCCAGATATGTCAGCACATGAGATTAAGTGGGAAGGAGCAGACATTGCCATATCAAGTTATATCAAGGTTAAATGTTTGGCACCCTTGAGTTGGCATTTTCTTTTCTATTTAATTGCTTGGTTACAACTTACAAGTCGAAAGTTATCTTCTGATAAAATTCTGATCCATTTACTTTCTGTCAATAAGATACTAGTTGTTATCTGATGGTATATATATATATATATATATATATATATATGATACACACACACGTGAGGATTTGAATCTGCGGAATGTATCTGTGATACATTTTATTGGTAAGCCGAGCCAATACAAAACGACACATCAATATTTTATTCCATGTTTTAAATCTCATTTACAGCGTCATAGAAGGTCATGCTCACCATAATCAAGTTTGGGGCTCACATCTAGACTTTTTTTTTTTTTTTTTGAGGCTAATCTTACATCTGAACTTAAAGATAATAGGATGACTGTTAACTATGATCCTTAAGCGGATGGGGTTTCTTGTTGGAGTTTTATAGCTTTGCTGCTGCTCTCTGTTGGCAACCTGTTGAGCACTCCAGATTTGTGTGTTTCCTTACCGTCCTTGGTTTCTCCAGTGAGCATTCCTTGTTTCGACAAGAATTCCAACAAAAGAAGGCTCCATAAGAGATGGCGTGACTCAGTTTTATTTTCCATTTTTTTTTCATTATTTTTTATTTGCTGACAAATAAAAATGCTTGGCCTTTGGTCTTAGGTATTTTTGGTTATGCAAAGTTTTACTTAAGACACTCTCGATGCTTGCCCGCTAGAGATGGGTGCCTGTTAGCGTTATGGAAACCACCTCTACATAATGGAGGTAAGGTCAGGGGCAGATCTAAGGTAGGAGGTGCACCACAAAAAAAATTACTTGTTTTTTCCATATAGATTTTTGTTCTTGATTTTTTTTTTTAGAGTTAGCTTACATCTAATCCACCCCAACCTACTCTAGCCCACCCCAGTATACATTTCTGGATCCGCCCCTGTCGATGAAAGCTGGATTGGTAAGGGTATCAATTTACCATAGGTGTCTTTGCTATCAATGATTAGTCATGGGTTTAATTTCTATTTGATACGTCAGAATCGGTTTAAGATTGGGTTTAATGAATGAGAGTGGGCCTCGACACTTGAGAGTCAGCTTGCAACCTGGTTTAATGAATGGGGGATGTACCACATTAAATATCTTGAAGCAATATGTAGAACTCGACATGGGATACGATAAGAGATTGGGGTTTGATGATTATAGATGGATCACATCAAATACTAAAGCATTGAGAGAAACTAAAATATAAAGCAGTGATGCCTAAAGTCGTCGTTGATCCATCACTATTTCTATGTAGTGATGGACAAGCGACAGAAAATGGTCATCGACAATACAACCATCTTTACCAAAATTTTGTCACAAAGTTGTCTCGTACTAGCTACCCACCGACGACGCAACAACAAAAAAAACCAACAAATCAATAACAAAAAAACCATGCCCTTTATATGCCGACAACTAGATGCTACACCAACGATTTTAAGGAATCCATCTAATTGATGATGCCTCTTAGACAAAAATAACGACAACTTAGCAGCAACTTGGCAAGTTCGTGTTTCTAATACACTACTTTTCATTTTATGATACTCTTCTTAACGACGGATGGGCGATGTACATATCCATCACTTTTCTATAGTTGCCCATCGCCCAGTCACCACTTGTCCATTACTAAATGTATTAAAATTAAAAAATAATAGTTGAAAATATGTTTTAAACCTTATAATACAATTATAATATATCCAGTTGGACCTTCACTAGCACAAAATGCTCGATGGAAATAAAAAAAAAAGACAATATATGAGACCTGATGCAACCCACCGTAGAATTCCTATCTAATATGACCTTTTTCTATCTAATATGACCTTCATCGACACAAAATGCTCACTGGAAAACTATAAATAGAAAAAACAAAATAAATATTTCACACTTGGTGCAACCCGTCATATAATTCTTGTTCATTCAAATCTTCAATGACACAAAAAGATCCCTGTAAATTCATACATAGAAGAAAATTAATAATTATTATACATTCGACACAACCCACAGCAGAATTCTCATAAAATTAGGAACATAAGTGTAATACAGCTAAAGTTATGAAATATAAGTATAAATATACCAATATTGCATAAATACAAACAACTACTACTCTAGTGGTGGTGGAGGGGCACGAAAACGGGTCATGACATCCGGTGGAAGCAAACATAGGATACTCGCAACCAGCTTGGTTATGTCAGGGTCAATAGGGGTAGCAGGGGCAACAGGGGAAGCATAAGCAACATGGGTAGCATGAGCAGCTGCACTCAACCTATATATAGTTGTCTACATACGCTCTATATTGAACTGGAGTTCAAAAATAGCGGTAACCACATGTGCTCCCTATAAATCCTGGGGAGGCTGAAAAGAAAAAGAAGCAGGTGGAGGAGGTCTGGAATACATTAATAGGGGTGAGCATTCAGTTTATTCGGTTCAAACCGAACCGAATTTCCAAAAATCGAATAAACCGAATTTACAAAAACAAAAATCGAAACTAAACCGAATCAAACAAAAACCGAATTCAAACCAAACCGAAATAATTGTTCGGTTTCTCGGTTTATTCGGTTTCTCTAAAGGATGGGGCTCTAAAAAACACAAACAAATACAGAAAATAAATTGGTACCAGTCATCATGAATTACAAATAGTTTGTCAAAGTTTGATTTGGAGTAATAAATATGTTCTTTCAACCTTACACAAACAAGAAAGCACCTGCACAAAAAACTGGTAACGAAGTAAGCAAAGAAGCACCAATTCAAGTAAGCAAAATTGGGCTTATAGACTATATATTACATTGTTTTATATTTGTGCCACTACAACATAGTAAGTGAAGAAGCACCAATTTAAGTAAATGATCAATTTCATCAACATTGTTGACTGGAAAACCAAACTTGAGCAAACAAGTCACCAAAAAAATAACATTCTTTCCATGGAATACAAATCCCAAGCAGTAACAATCAACTTGATTCATAGACCAAAGTAGCAAGGATCCATTTTCAATCCAATTTTCATACAAAATTCCAACAGATATCCATGGAGCTCCTCTCCCATAACAAAAAAAATTAGAAGAAACAAACATATCTCTTTATCATCCAAGCGCCTACGCCGAGTTCGTCGCGATGGGCTTCATCTGCCCATGGTCGATCTCCTTTGCTTCCTTCCAAAGGATCTCTAATAGAGAAAGAGATCTCTCTTTAGAGAGAGGCGAGAGAATAAAAGAGTGGGAGAGTTCGCTGGCTTTTGGAGATGGAGTAGAGAGGTAGCTGGCTTTTGGAGATGGGAGGAGAGAGAGGCACATGCGGCTGGTTCTGGAGAGGAGGGAGAATGAGAGTGTGTGAAATGAATAGATTAGGGTTTAGAAAGTTTTTATACACATGCTTTTATGAAGGGTAATATGGTAATTTTATTAACTTAATCGGTTTCGGTTTAGGCCGAACCCGAAACCGATTAAGTTATATTGAGCTATTAAAAACCAAAACCAACACGATTTATTTTGAACCCGAACCGAATCCCTTATTCGGGCTAGTTCGGGTCAGTTTTCGGCCCAAAACCGATTAGTGCTCACCCCTATACATTGATGCTTACAATGCCAAGGAGTTTGTGCTATATATGCTCCCGTATTTTTCTCTTCCACCAACAACCTTTAACCAAAGGTCGTTATCTTCAACCGACGCGGATACAGAAATAAATTGCTTGATACTCTCATCCACCTCATCCTGAGTGGGCCGAGATGATGCCTCAGTCCATAGAAATTTAAATATAACATTTACACCCACGTTTTATTATCATAAGACGTTATCAAATAACCTTTGTTTTTTGGACTATCCTAAGTTTTTTCAAGTACCTAACTTTATATATTCAAATTATATAGTATGATAAGAATAAAAATAATATAACTATAATACTTACAAATGTGTTGCTCACCTTCTTATCCTTGTACGTCTTGTTGGCCCATTGGTCATGGTCAAACCTGATTTTAAAAATTGATCTAACCATGTCTCGATATAATGGCTACTTGGACAGCTACTGAGAACTGCTACTGCTACCGTTCAATACATGAAGTCATTTTGCCATTGAGTCTGTATTTCCACTTTCAATATAATTTTCACAATTTATTGAGTCTAGGAATACGACGTACACCGAGTCATACTGGAAAATAGGCTATCCCAAAATGATTTCAAAATATTCTTTTGTTTTGAAAATAAACCCATTTACAAAAGCTCCTAACTGCTTGACTTTTCAAAAAGCCCAAAACCCGATTTATAAAACCCTAACAAATCAACTCTGGACACCAAAAGAAATTAGCCTGAGTTCAGCTCGAATTTGCCCCGAGTTTGGTTAGTGGATGTTGGATTTTAAACTCGGTCTTCCCGCAGCTACGGATGCAACGACTATCTGCCGAGATTCTCTCAAAAAATTCTGCCCGAATTCTGTCTTTGGAAAACCTATAAATAGAGAGAATTTTCTACCATTTCAACACACCTCTCTTCTCTTCTCTCTAAGCCTACTACGGTATTCCAAAGTGTTCTAAGCTTTTCTTTTTCAAATTCCAAGCCAGTTACAATCCTCTAGTCGATTTACCAGTGCGATATGATCTAGAAGTTTCAGAGTGATTGTAATCAGAGGCTTGCTTGAAGAAAGATACTTCACAATTGAAGTTGGTCGAGTGCTTCGGATCAAAGCTCGCTTTGTAGAAGTTGCAAGAACTTCGCATAAAAACTTGCAGTATTTTTCTATAGTAGATTTCAAATGGAAGATAAAGTTCTTCCGACTGGACTAGTTCTTACAAGAAAAAAAAACTAGTATACATCCATGTATTTGCGTTTGCTCTCTGATCTCTACTTTTACATTTACATATCTGTGTTATATTCTGTGATCTTGCTGCCAATGATTTTTTAATAGCTAATTTGTCGTTGCCTACTCTATTCACCCCCCTCTAAAGTATAGTGCTTTACATCACGTTCCTACAATTGGTATCAGAACGGGTTATACAGGTAAAGCGAGGTAACACTGTTATTATATTCTTATCTATACTGCTGTTACTTAGATCACTATATCACTTATGGCAACTATAAAATTCACAAGTGAAGGCCAAGCCACAAACAGACCCCCACTATTTGATGGTACCAACTACACATATTGGAAAACACGGATGAGATTTTATCCGAAGTCTCTAGATTTTGATCCCTGGTCAATTGTTATCAATGGCTACAAAAAGACTACTATCACCTCTATTCTCACTTCCTCTATAATCAACAAGCCTTATTATACTTACACGGAGGAAGAAAAGAAGTTAGCTAGCCTTGATGCAAAAGCAATGCATGCTTTTTTCTGTGTTGTAGACATAAATATATTCAATCTTATTACTACTTGCACAACATCTCATATAATCTGGAAACTTCTTGAAGCTACCTATGAGTGCAAGTATGAAAGCAAAGCTAGCAACTCCAGAGAGGAGGATAGTCTTCATAATGATACAAACGTGTGCATGATAGCGTCAAGATTTAAGGTACAACACCATCCCTCATATCAAAAAGAGATTGTATGCTACAACTTCAGAAGATCAGGCCGCATAACGAAATATTGCCCTTCTACTACTAAAGAGGAGAATCTCTACGAACGACAAAACAAAGAAAGATCATCGTCTCACAAGTGCGCTACCATGAGCATATGGGATGGAAGTGAAGCAAGCGATTCGAAAAAAGAAAATAGGCCTCGTCTAGCTGCAAATATATGCGCAATGCCATTATCTAACGAGGTACAAAATAATCTCCTTTATGAAGAGAATGAATTTTCTTATGATGAGTTATCTGATACTTTCAGTGATCTATTGGAAAAATACAAGAAAGTATTAGATAAGTATAAGCAAGCTAGGAAGGATATACTATCCTATAAGCGTGAGAATGAAAAGCTTACTTGCTTATTAAATGATGATAGAGTTACTTCTTCTTCTGATAAAACTATTGAGATCTCCACACTTGAGTTTAGATTGCATGAGGCACTTGAATGCATTGAGAAAAGCACTCAAGAAAATGCTAAACTTAAAGAGGAGTTAGAAACAGAAAAGAAGAAGTACTCTATAGCTGCTCTTAGAATTGATGCTCTTACTGTTAAATATGATGAGATCTGTGCTAACTCTAAAAAGTTAGAGATTAGACTGGTAAAGCAGGTAGTACAACCTATAACTCAGTCTAACATAAGACACATGACACATCAGAAAGTCACACACGACAGATCATCTAGAAAGGAAGGAAGCAAAGCTAAAGCTTCACATAACCATGCTTTTTATTACAAGTATCCACGCATATCATATCACACCATTACACGTTCTCATACTGCTACACATAGCACTAGTGTTAATACTTTCTGTCATTATCGTGGTATGAATTCTAATTGTTGTCAGATTAGAAAACTTGTTGATATGAACTTGAGCAAATAGGTTCCAAAAGCTAACAAATGTGGATCCAAATTTTGGATACCAAAGTCTTCACCTCTTAGTGCAGGTGAAGCTTCTCATATCAAATAGAACCATAGAACATGTTGGTGATTGTAAAACTACAAAGGTTATCTTTCAAGCAATTACACCAACATAAGTGTGGTCACTAGAACTACTTTGGTTATGCTGCCGAAAGCAAAGGATATCGAGTCTTCAACAAAAGGACCATGATCATCGAAGAGTCAATGAACGTCACTTTTGACGAACTAAATCAACAGATGATCGCTGATGATGATGAAGACGTCATTACACCAAGTACAACACCTGTAGAACCTTCAAGCACAGCACCTGCAGAACCACCAAGCAGAGCACGTACAGAACCAGAAGCCGGAACTAGCTACCTTGAGAGTCTGCTAAAAAGAATGAAGTTTATGGTTGACCATTACAAGGACTTGGTAATAGGTGAATTACCAGGGGTGTAAGTACTTGTTCCTCTAACAATGATATAGTTTCTTGTGTTGCATTTATTTCACAGCTAGAACCCAAAGCTATTGAAGAAGCATGTAGCAATAATTTTTGGTTAGATGCTATACAAGAGAAATTAACCCAATTTGAACGGAATCAAGTTTGGAAACTTGTTTCCAAGCCCATTGATCATCCTGTCATTGGCACCCATGGATATTCCGAAATAAACTCAATAAGAATTGTTTAGTCACTCGTAACAAGGCCTGACTCGTAGCTCAAAATACAACCAAGAAGCAGGTATCAACTACGATGAGATCTATGTCCCAGTTGCGAGATTAGAATCCATTCGCATGTTATATGCATTTGCATATTTTCAGCATTTCAAAAAATTTCAAATAGACGTAAAAAGTGCTTTTCTTAATGGTTTTATAAAAGAAAAAGTTTATGTAGCTCAACCTCCAGGATTTACTTTTAAAAATCTTGACTATGTTTTCAAGCTGAAGAAAGCCTTATACGGTCTAAAATAAGCCCATCGTGCTTGGTATGATCGTTTAAGCTCTTTTCTACTTGATAACAATTTTATAAAAGGGAAGGTTGACACTATACTATTTATAAAATCATTGAAAAAATCTTCTTTTAATTCAGATTTTTGTTGACGATATTATCTTTGGATCTACTAATGATCTCTTTGTTAAGAATTTTCAAAGTGTATGCAGAATGAGTTTGAGACGAGCATGATGGAAGAACTCAAATTCTTTCTTGGATTATAAATCAAACAAACCAACAATGGGACGTTCATTAATCAAGCTAAGTACACAAAAGACTTACTAAAGAAGTTCGATCAGGAAACCGTTAAACCTCTTGGCACTTCGATGGCAACTTCAACCAGCTTGATATTCATGAGCAAGGCAAACCGGTCGACATACGTAAGTATCGAGGTATGATTGATAGTTTACTTTATTTAACTGCTAGTCGTCCTGATATAATGTTTAGTGTTTGCTTGTGTGCACGTTTTCAAGCTAACCCTAAGGAATCACACTTGTGCGCAGTTAAGCGTATCTTTCGATACCTTAAATGTACTTCTTCTGTCGGCTTATAGTATCTCAAAACCACATCCTTTGACCTAACTGGTAACTCGGATGTTGATTTTGGCGGATGCAAAGTAGAAAGAAAAAGTACTAGTGGTACGTGTTATTTCCTAGGTAAGGCTCTAGTCCCTTGATTTAGCAAGAAGTAAAATTTTGTCGTATTATAAACTATTGAGACTGAGTATATCGCTACAGGACGTTGTTGTGTATAAATTTTGTGGATGAAGCAAACCATAGAAGACTTTGGTTTACAGTATTCACACATACCCATTTTTTGTGACAATACTAGCACTATTAATTTGACTAAGAATCATGTATGTCATTCTCGCACTAAGCATATTGAGATTCGACATCATTTTCTTAGAGACCATCAAACAAATGGAGATATAAACCTTGTATATGTAAATACATAGAACCAATTGGCTGACATCTTTGCAAAACTATTAGCGGAAGATTGTTTCAATTATTTACGTCAAAAATTAGAAATTTTAGATGTCAATAATATTAATTAATTTTGTTTTATTAATTATTTTTTAATATACAAAAACTATTTTTGAGACAAGCCTACAAAGGATCTGTCTGTCACCACGACCAAGGTCGAAGCAAAACGGTACTCAAGCATTCCCCTGTGAATCTCCGTTAGCTGGGACAATACCCCTACAACTAATCTGAGACAGTCGCTGTGTAACAAAATTTAATTAATAAATATTATTAATTATATTAATTAAAATTTAAAATAACTAAACTTGGAATTAAATAATTGAAAAAGGATTGATGAATACAAAGTGATATTTTTTTTCTGTACAAAAGTACCTCAACAGAACCCCAAGCGAACTCGTACCGAATTTGGCCCGAGTTCTATTGGTGTCGGGTACTTTTAAGTCAAATTTGAATGTGCCCCTTCCTATTCATCATCCTCTCCTCCTCCAAATAGAGCAGCAGCCGCACCCGAAGCTCCAAAACCCTAGCTTTTTAACTTCGATTTCTCTTAAATTCTTTGGAGTTTTTCATCCAAATTTTGGATTCGTACGTAAAATCTCATCTCTCCCACATACTCAATTCTCAGAAGGTATAATTTTCTTTCTCTCGATTTCAATTTCGTAAATTTCTATACTTTTCTAGAAATTATGCCTATAATCAACAAACCATTCAAAAGAAAGAAGACGACGACTAATGAAGAAGCCTCGTGTTCGGATCCTATCCAAGTATCGCTCTTTTCGCCGGTCCAATCGGACGACGGGGCGTTCAATGAGTTTTTCTTTGAAACTCATGACCAATCCCTATTATGGGTATACAAATTTCTCTATTCTCAACATATGCCTCGACGTACCAATCTAGTGGACTATCTTTCCGTCCCATAGAACCTACTTTGAAGCATTATGATTGCACAACCTTGTCATTCACTCATTTTCTATTGCAACCAATGCTATTCGATTATTTTATTGCAATTTCACCATTGACACTTTTACTGTTAAGAACCTTGTTGCTGGAATTGATATTCAATTCAATGATGCCAACCTAGCAAAAATTCTTGATATTCTAAATGAAGGTGCTCCGCTAGACGATATTACTGAATTTGAATTTTTCGGAGATACGACTTTAAACAGTTTCAAGAATGAACTTTGTTCTCCTTATCGAGTTCGCTCTGGAAAGTTTGAAGCTGCACATTTGAACTTATTTTTCTATGAATTGCATCGTATCGTCTACTCCACTATCTTATAGAAATCTACTTCTAAGAACGATGTGACCACCCATGAAATGTCTGGTTCATAAGGGAATTCCATTTTTTGTCCTCAAGACGATTATTCAGATGATGGGTCGTTGTCGCAAAAGGCACAGAAACCTTGCTTACGCGATGATTATTCTAATCATCTTTCAGCACTTTAACATTGATCTATCCACTTGTGCTCGTGACTCTGAGCCCAAGTATCTTTAGCTATCTCATCATAGCGCAGTTGTTCCTCTTGCTCCTTCTACTGCACCACCTCCACCTTCTCAGGATTACCCTATGTCTTTTGAGGGTATTCATCAACACCTATCTAATATGCGACGTGCTCAGAGCATAACTCCTTGCGAGCGTTTGTGACTGACACAATGAGAGAACGCAAGTTCTGAGATGCTAGTCAGTTTCAGGCCCTGGCAAACTCCTTTCCTGATCTACGTTTTGCCCTGACTGGTCTGCATGCTAGTTCTCTTTCATGAGATTCCACTGTATCTGGCTACCGCTATGAGGATGAGGCGGTTCGTCACTTCTTTGAGCCCGGTAATGCTTATGACTGGTACTGTGGTTCTGGTGCGACTCCACACCCTTCTCACAGAGCTGGCACTTCTAAAACTGGTCCTTCTAGACATGGTGGCGATGCTGATCGCGATGACGATGATGACTCTATTTAGTTGCTGAGAATTTTGATCTAGACGTTATTGTATTTTGTCTAGATGGTATCTGTTTAGACTCTTTATTTGTCTATGTATGCTTGGAAATGCTCCGACATTCCAAGATAGTACTTTATCTTTTATTTTTTTAGCACTGTGACTGTTTGTTGAGTTGATATATTTCAAACTCTTATTATTATGCATTTATTATTTCAGTGTGTTTTGTTCTCTATTTTCTTCTTAGTATGCACTTCTCATTTTATGCGTAGCATTATCTATCTTAGTTTATGCTTCCTCCATAGAATTGCCAGTGAAATCTATGTTATTCTTTATATATTTTATGTATTTCTTCAATGTTTGTTTCTTAAGCATGAATTATGGGGGAGCCTCTCTTTGTAATTATTTTGCTAAGTGACAACGGGGGAGAAAATAATCTAACATCTATTTCAGGAGATGAGGAGACAGTATACAGTACAAAATAGAACAGTTCCTCACAAATTTTGATATTTTTGTTCAAATTAAGATCAAGATGTTATATCAGTCAAGGTTTGTCAATTATCAAAATGGAAGAGATTGTTGGCCCATTGGTCATGGTCAAACCTGACATTAATAATTGATCTAACCCTGTCTCGATATAAGGGCTACTTGGGCAACTACTGAGAACTGCTACTGCTATTGTTCAAGACATGAAGTCTTTTTGCCATTAAGTCTGTATTTCCAATTTTATTGTAATTTTCACAATTTATTCAGTCTAGGAATACGATGTACATCTAGTCATACTGTCAAATAAGCTACACCAAAATAATTTTAAAATATTCTTTTGTTTTGAAAATAAATCTATTTACAAAAGCTCTTAACTACTTGACTTTTCAAAAAGCCTAAAACCTGATTTACAAAACATTAACAAATCAACTCTGGACACCAAAAGAATTCGACCCGAATTCGCCCTGAGTTCAGTTAGTGGACGTTGGATTTTAAATTCAGTCTTCCTGCAGCTACGAATGCAACTACTATCTGCCAAGATTTTTTCAAAGAATTCTGCCCAAATTATGTCTTTGGAAAACCTATAAAAGAAGAATTTCTACCATTTCAACACACCTCTCTTCTCTTCTCTCTAAGCCTACTACGTTATGCCAAAGTGTTCTAAGCTTTTCTTTTTCAAATCTCAAGCCAGTTACAATCATCTAGTCAATTTACCAGTGCGGTACGGTTTAGAAGTTTCAGAGTGATTGTAATCAGAGGCTTGATTGAAGAAAGATAATTCACAATTAAAGTTGGTCGAGTACTTCGGATCAAAGCACGCATTGTAGAAGTTGCAAGAACTTCGCATAAAAAATTTACGACGTTTTTTCATAGTGGATTTTAACTGGAAGCTAGAGTTCTTTCGACTTGACTAGTCCTCACAAGAGGAAAACCAGTATACATCCTTGTATTTGTGTTTGCTCTCTGATCTCTTCTTTTACTTTTACATATTTGTGATATATTTTGTGATCTTGCTGCTAACAATTTTTTAATAACTAATTTTTCGTTGCCTACTCTATCCAGCCCCCTCTAGAGTATAGCGCTTTACATCTCGTTCCTACACGTCTTATCCATCTTCTTGTCGGATGTTGGAAGACCTCGGCAAAACCAACTCTCGAGGCATCTCCAGCCTCCTTCGCCTTTTTATGGCCTATGTACAAAGTAGTTAAATGACATATTATTATAAGAATTATTGATATAATGATATAATTAAGAAATTTAAATACTTTAAATTATAATGTATTCTTGCATGCACCACGAGAGGGATATATTAACCTGTATGTATTCCAACAGAAGAGCGAGCCTTCTTAGCTTTTTCGAATCTCTTCTTGAACTCAGGAGCAAGGTTGTAAAAGGCGCTAGTTGCATGGCCACCCACCGCCTAGTATCTAGGTCACCTAGACGGCTTTCTAATATTATGTGGTCGCCGCAAATTAAAAAAAATCTAGGAATTAAAAATATGCTTAAGTGAAAATTATATCCCAAATTCAAAGTCTCTCATAACAACTAAACATAGTCAAATTAATAGTACAAGACAATAATTTCAAACATAATTTAAATAGTTAACAAACTATAGCAATAAGAAAATAACAATAACTTCTCTCCTTCCTCCAAGTGTCCGTCGGTACGAACCCCACTTCTTCATTTTTATAATCAACAAAAGCTACAGAAGGACCATCTGATTCACACTCAACATCCTCATCTCCTCCATCGTTGGTGCCATCATCTGATTTAACTTCTTATTCTTTCACGACAATTATGCTACTTCTTGTAGGTTGTAAGTAGTCGTCCGCACTCGATGCTTATGCAACCATTGTCCAAGTAAGTCCTGAGTATGGTCCGGTATCATCTTTATTATCATCACCACCCTCTACAACCCATCCTTAAGCATGTATTGGCTCACTAGAATGTAGCGCATCATTAGTCACCTCTATGTTCTTCATATTTACGAGTTTTGCATTAAATTTCACGTAGACTAAATTGTTCAATCATTCCACATCTAGCCTTTTTTTTTCTTTGTATGTATTTACATGAAAAATCATACAAAGTTATATATTGATTGAATCATTGAAATTAATAATTAAGTAGTAAGTATTATGACTATATTATACTTACCCCCTCAAAGGTGCTCCAATTCTCTCACATTCGGAAGAACTTATAGTTAAAGCTAGATTTTTTTGTTGTTGCAATTCTTGAAAAAAGGGAGTATAACCTCCATAGTTTGACCACCAAAGTACTATTAGTCAAAATAAATTACAAATATTAGCAAATAGAAATTCAATTTTAATGAAACTTAAGTCAAACATTGTTAAATAATTATATAGTTCTAATTTCACTTGTCATCATTGTTCATACATCCTTTCAATGCCAAAGGTCTTCCAAATGAACTATCTTTCATCTTGTATTTTTCCAACTCCTCATTCATGATTTGTTTTTTCATGTTCAAATCATAGGAGAAGAAAGTCTCAAAACATTATTTAGGGCCATCATTAAGTTTTGGATCATCAAAGCTACTAGTATCCTTATATGCATAATAAGGATTCAATAAGAAGCCTAATGCAATGGGATACCAAGATGACATGTGTCTTTTGAATCAATGATTAGCCTATAGCTCATCTTATTGTTCTGAAACACAGTCTTTACTTGCTCTCTTACTTACCTAAGCTCCCCGTAAATAAATCTCATTGATGGTCTTTTATCTCATTAGCCAATCTACATAACTTGACTAATGGAGAAAACAATCGCAAGCATAGTGCTACACCAAACCAAAAGCTTGTGCTGACCACGGTGGCATAGGCTTTGTCACTACCGTATTTCCAGAATAGGGCTATTTTTGTCATTTTACATTATTTATATTGAGCGTATAGTTATTTAATTAATTACTTGTGAAGGTTACATTTATTGGTAGACTAGTCTATTTATTGGACCTTTGATTAGTGGACCTATTTGGACTAGACAAGACCACTTGGACCTATGTTTTAGGTTGAACACAACTAGCCACATTTAAGACATGTTAAGTCAAGATTAGAAATATAATTAATCCAATACTTAGACTAGAACAACCCTTCATTTAAGTTAAGTGTTCATGATAACTTGAGGGGTGTTTTGGACATTTCAAAGTGGATTTTAGGGCACCATTCATGGCTGGTCATATTGGGGGTTCTCCTCATTCTTTTTTATTTATTTGGGCCTCCAAAACCCTAGTTTGAGCTCCCTACAAGTCCACTCCATTTTCCACTCTTCCTTCCACCAAAACCCTTCCAAACTCTTCCAAAACTTCATCCAATCTTCATCCTAGAATGCTTGGAACTTGGAGACCAAGGAGCAAGAGAAGAGGAGTCCAAAAACTTGGAAGATTGTCTCATACTTGACACTAGAGTCATCCCTAAGAGTTTCATTGAAAATCTATCTCCCAATAGGTAAACAACTTGTCATTTCTCTTAGTTTATGCACTATTTTCATCTATGACACTATAACACACCCATGGACTAGAGGTACCCATAGGGAGAAGAGCAAGGCTCTAACCATCATTTTGGTAGAAGTTATATAGAGTTTTTATGTTATTTTTAGAAAAATCCGATGATGACACACCAAGTGTTTGTCATATTATTTCATAGGCTAAATGGACATGTGAATAGTGTATGAGGCTAGTATTGTGTCCACATATGGATACTAACAGGTTGTGTCATGTTACATTAGGACATAGAGACAATTTAGGAGTTTTATTCCTCTAACACTTGTCATAATATGTCACATTTCATATGACACATTGCACTAGCTAGACACTATATTATTTAGTTTCTAGTTATCATTTTAGTTATGTTTATGTGTTGTGCTTGTGCTCGTGAGTGTCTATTTGAAGTATCATGTGCGTATTTGGGTGTCCAAGTGAGTAGGTTGTATTAGATAATAAATGGCTTCAGTTTGTGCCTTGTGGGTTGGTTTGTATATGTGAGTGAAAGGGGGGAAGGGACTATCAAGAAACAGTCCCTTTATTAGAGTTTGAACGGGTTCCTATGTCTATTCATGAGTGTTACATAAGACAGTTACCAGTTAGTGTAGTGTGGCTTTGTGTAGGGGGCTGCCTATATAACAGTAGTGTTAAATATGTGTCAAGTGAGTGAGTGAGTGAGAGATGAGTGTCTAGTGAGGCTATTTTGATCTGTCATGTGACAGTGAGGTGAGTGCCTAAGTGACAGTCCCAGGTGAGTGTTTAGAGAGTGAGAGGAAGTGCAAGTGTAGGGGATGTAGTCGGTCCCTGTAGGCTTAGCAGCATAGCAAATTGGCCGCTACAGGCTTGGCAGCAAGGGGATTACCCTCCCACACTACAGTGCAGTGGAGGGGCAGTTGCTTGGGCGGGTAGGTAGGGACATTGGCCACAGGCCATGTGTATTGCACAGGTAAGGCAAGGCCATTGTTAGCAGTGTCAAACATATAGGGACTACAACAATGCACCTATGCACTAGGTGCACATGTATTTGGGGACTTCCTAAGTGACAGTATTAAGTGTCCAAGTGTAGTGAACTGTCATTGACAATGGCTGCATAGGTGTTAAGTGTTGTGTGTATGGCCTGATTGGGTCATGAGTTAGTGTCTTGAGTGCCTCGAGAGGGGGAGCCCATGAGCAGTAGTGTATAGATGAGTTTGTGTGTGTGTGTGTTACATGCACACATGTGTCAAGTAAGAGAAATAGGTGTTGTCCCCATGTGACAGATTGAGTTGTGTGTAGAAGAGTGGTAGGCTTCATGTGTCAGGTAAGTGACTTTTTATTTTCTGTGTTGCATAGGTATAGGGGAGGAGGAAGGTCATGTTGGCTAGGCAGTGCTCAGGGAGATTCTTCCCCAATGTTGCACAGGTTTTGGAAGGGATCCTAATCCCTGTTACACAGGGATGGAGAGGCACATCAGAGTTAGGCAGGGCCAAATTGGCTCCTTCAGATAGCAGGTCAGGTGGGGAGTTTGCTCCTATTGTAGGGGTTTCATCCCCCCTGTTCTAGCCTCTCAGTGGCAGCCAAGGTTGGCTTTGACCTTGGCCTTAGGCCATGTTGGTCTGTGCACTGGGTGCAAAGATCGGGAACATGGGATTTGGGAGTCCCTGTTCGAGCCACAAGTAGGGGCATTTGGCTTTGGGCTATTTGGCCAGTAGACAAGGAAGTGAAGGCAGGTTAGACTGGCCATAGATCAAGTGTTTTAAGTTTATGGTGTTTGGAGTTGGTGTGTAAGGGTAAGTGAAATAGAGTGTCATGTGTGAACTGGTGGGTGTGAGGATATGCCTAGGAGAGGTAACTGTCAAGTTGATAGTGTAGTAGAGAGGGGATGTAATGTGACAGTGAGATAGAGTTAAGGTAAGGAAATTACCTAGTAATGGGTAATACCTGTGAACATGTGATACATTAGGTAATGTGGTAAAGGCAGTACCTAGTATAGGTTTGCATAATATCTAGTATACATATATGGGTAATAGCTAATTACAACATATAGGTAATAGGATAATGCTTATTACTAGGGTAATGCAAATATAGAGGTTATCTATGCAAATAGGGTATTAGCCCTAGGTTACATACATGTCAAATAGGGTAATGATTAGGGTAAGGAATTTACGTAGTATATGGGTGTCATAATATGGGTAATATATAAATATGTAGGAAATACATATAGATAGGTAGGTAATGTGAAACTAGACATTACTTATATATTGAAATAGGTAAACTTAAACTAGGTTCGACTCGATTTGACCAAGGTTTACCAGTTTGACCTAAAAGTAAACCTTTAAGTTAAATTGACCTAGTTTGACCCGAGAAACCTAGTTTTGACCTAGAATTGACTTAGAATGCATATTACACTCTTGATGTCCATGTTTAACACACCTAAACACTAAGTTAACATGTATATCTCATATATAGGCCTTTGTGACTCCACTTTGGGCCTCAATTCAGATATACTACTTAGGACCACAAACGAGTATATTTTCTGATAGTTTCCATTATTTGCTGATTATTATAATTCTGGTTCTAGTATTGTAATACTTAATTCCCTGACACAATAGAAACACAGATTGATATTTCTGGATTCATTTACCATGACACATGCATCTTACTTATCTGGCCTCTATTTTTGGAAATACCTACTGGCATCACCTACTTTTCTGGATCCAGATGCTGTATCCTCAAAGGTAGAAGTTACTGGTTTGATATGTACGTCATTATCGTCATCAGGAACAACTATTGTACTATTATTCTCATCAAAAGTAACATTAGCAGATTCTTCAACAATCATGGAGCGCTTGTTGAACACTCTGTATCCTTTACTCTTGAAAGCATATCCAAGAAAATACCTTCGTCAGCTTTGGCATCAAACTTGCCTAAGTTATCTTTGGTATTCAGGATAAAACCGAACACTCTAAAATAAGAAATAGTTGGGGTTCTACCAAACCAAAGTTCATAGGAGGTTTTCTTTGAAATAGGTCGAATCAAAACCCTATTCAAGACATGGCATGCCGTCCTTACAACTTCTGTCCAAAAATATTTTGGAAGTGAAAACTGATTCAACATGACTCTAGCCATATCGCCAAGAGTTCTATTCTTTCGCTCCATAACACCATTTTGTTAGGGAGTTCTAGGACAAAATTTATGATTAAATCCATTTAAATTACAAAACTTTTTAAAATCAGAGTTTTTGAATTAGCTGCCATGATCATTTCGGATTTGAGTAATCATGAAGCATTTTTCGTTTTGTTCCTTTTTAGCAAAAAATTTTAAACAGAGATAGTATCACTTTTGTTTGAAAGAAAG
Organism: Iris pallida; assembly: GCA_029216955.1. Lineage (NCBI taxonomy): Eukaryota > Viridiplantae > Streptophyta > Magnoliopsida > Asparagales > Iridaceae > Iris > Iris pallida. Next base: position 11,348,669 of record JANAVB010022800.1, read on the forward strand.
AAAACCCAAGTAAAACGAGAAAAGTCATCAACAATCACAAAGGCGTAGAGTTTTCTACCAAGACTGGCTACTCTACTAGGACCAAACAAATCCATATGAAGAAGTTGCAAGGGTCTAATAGTACTTACAGAGTTGATGGATTTAAATAAAGATTTTGTCATCTTATTTTTCTCACATTCGGCACATACCGTATCCTTTTTGAATGTGATATCTGATAGTCCTCTTACTAGCTTCTTGGTTGAAAGTCTTGATATGGTATCCATGTTTGCATGTCCAAGACGCATATGCCATAGTAATCTTTCATCCTTGTGAGCGTAGAGGCATCTTCCTGCATTGTTATTATCTTTCGAGAGATAGAATATATATATGTTATCTTCCCTAATCCCTTCAAAAGCGATATCTCCAGATGATCTATCATATATCGAGTATTTATTTTTCCCAAAGTTAATATCGTATCCATTGTCAGCAAGATGACTAATGCTGAGCAAGTTATGTTTTAACTCTGTTACTAAACAGACATCTTTAATGATAGGAGAGGGAGGATTACCAATAGTACCGTTACCTATAATATAACCTTTTAGATTATTGCCGAAGGATACATATCCTTCCCTTTTTATCGATAGTGTTGTAAAAAGATTTGCATTTCTAGTCATATATCGTGAGCACCCACTATCGATAATCTATTTACTTCTAGAAGATGAAGGAAGGTCCACCTACATCATGAGTAGATGTGACCTTTGGTACCCAAATCCTTGAGGGTCCTGAAATGTTAGTCTTGGGTACCCATGCATACATGTTTAAATCAATTAATCTTCTGATTCTACATTATGGTGAAGTGTGCCCATATTTACCACAGTAGTGACATGTAGCATGCATACTTGTGTTAGGAGTAAGATGATAGTGATGTTTATGTATGGGTGATTGTCATGTTGCATGAGAATATGTGTACATAAAAGCATGTTTGTGTGCAGCATGTGTATGTGTGTTTTTCTTATGTCGTGTACTCTTGTGTTGAGCAGTCTTGTGTCTCGTGTATGTGTTATGACCGTGAGACTGAGTTTGAGGTTGGATAAACTGTTTGCCCAGCCTGATCTCTAATCTTTTAGAGGCAGTATACATTTTATCATATTTGGCAGTCAATACGTGATTCGGTATCGTGTAAGCTTAATTTAAGTTTGGATAACTTCTCAGTGTTCTCTGTGAGTGGTGTGTCTCTAATATTATCAAGTAAGTACGATAGTCAATGAATCTCATCTTTATGAGTCTTAATCTTATCCTTTGCATGTTTGTATTTACTAAGTAATTTCTTATGATCTTTAAGTAAATCACTGAAAGCATCTCCAAGTTTATCAAAAGTAAATTCATCAAGTGGATCATTTGTTACCTTGTCAGAAGTTGCCATTAGGCAAACATTTGCAGTATCTTGGGGAGTGTCCTCTTCTTCTTCTGAGTCACTGGCTTCGCTTTCGAGCCAGATGCTTGTGTTGGTATACTTTCGAGAGGATGGCTTCTTGTATGACTTTTTTTATATCGGCTCCCTTTCTTTGCTGCAGGGCAGTCTTTCTTTATGTGCCCCATCTTCTTACAACCATAGCAGGTAGGCTCTTCATCGTTGTCTTTTTGTTGTTCCTTCTTCCTTCGGTAGAATTGTAGAAACTTCTTAAAGTTGCTAACATGAGCGTTTGATCGTCACCTTCAGAGTCATCATTGTCTGTTTCATCTGGAGAAGTCTTTCGACGATGAACTCTTAGAGCGATTTCTTTTTTCTTTGGAGCAGATTCTTCAAAGTCCTTGAGGTCAAGCTCATGCATCATTAGTTTTCTCATCAGAGTCTCGAGAGACATGGTAGTGAGATCGTTGCCTTCGATGATTGTCGTGGCTTTAGAATTCCAGTTCTTTGTTAGTCCCCTTAGCACCTTGCGTATCTTCTCATGGTTAGAGTAGTTCTTTCCAAGGGAAGATAGAGGGTTGACGATGTCGAAAAATTTGGTGAACATTTGTGTGATCGTCTCGTTGGGCTTCATCTTAAATGCCTCATACTCCTGTATTAGCCGACTGATTTTTGATTCCTTGACTTGAGTGGTTCCTTCATGAGTCACTTCTAGAAGCTTCTATACTTTGTATGAAGTGGTACACGTAGATACCCTATTGAATGCAGTCATGTCTATAACATAAAAGAGAGCATTAATAGCCCTAGCATCTAGACTAGCTTATTTCATTTCTGGATTAGTGTATTTGTCATGAGGTTTCTATATGAGGTTTCCATCAACTACAATTCTAGCAGGCTTCTTATAACCATCTGTAACTATGGTCCATAAGTTAAAGTCTAGAGATTTCAGATAAAAACTCATTCATGTCTTCCAGTAAGTGTAGTTGGTTCCATCAAATAGGGGTGGCCTATGAGTGGACTGTCCTTCACTGTGGTTGGTGTAAATGGGTTGTATGGTTGCCATAGATCAGCTCTAGGGTATTAATCATTTATTAAGAGACCAGTGCTCTGATACCAATTGAAGTAGCATGTAGGCAACTCTAGAGGGGGTGAATAGAGTTTGTGTCTATAATGACCAATTAAAAATAACTCTATGCTAAGTCCTAAAAATAACTACTAAGAGAATATATAATCAGAGAGTAATAATGCGGAAAGTAAAAGTGTTTAGAAGAACAAACGCAAATACAACGATATATCCTGGTTTCCATCGTAGAGGAATAGTCCTGGCCCGAGAACTCTTGCTCGGAGTTGAAATCCACTATTTGTGAAATAGGGTACACACGTGCCCTTAGTCCGAAGAGCATGCCAACTTCTTACAGACACGAGCCTTCAATCCAAAGCGCTCGAATACTTCAACTTCGCATATGCAAAACTTAGAATTTTTTAAGTGACTTATTTTCAACTCTTGCACAGAACTTCTAGCTGAATCGCATTGAGCACCTTGGGGCTTAGGAAGTTTCGTGGCTAGGGAATTTGGAAGAGTAAGGCATAGAGCATATAAGGCCTAGAAGATTGAAAGTTTGAAAGTGAGAGAAAATTTGAAATAAGAAGAATCAAACTCTATTTATACTAGTCAGGGGAGACAGAGTTCAGCCAGAGCTCTATCCTAAAATATTCAAAAATTTGAACGTTGGATAGCTTGCAGCAAGGTGGCCCTAAAAATTAGGTTGCTGATTTTAAGGAGGCCGAGTTTGGCCCGAGTTCAATTTTAGATCGAGTTCGGCCCGAGTTCGGTCTGCCTTAGACGAGAAGCCTTATATGGGTGAGGGTGGTTTGGTTTGGCTTAGGAATTAGTTTGTTTGTTTGTATGGTGGAGCTTGGAGAAATATGTTTAGGGGCTGAGATGACACAGTGCGACTCAACGTACATATTTTTTAGACTCAATAAATCAAAAATTATAGACTAAGAATAAATTATAATTATAATGTAACAGCTTGTAGACGACGTCTGTCTTGAACTTGATGTGTCGTATTGGATCATATCAGATATCAGATGATGTTCTATCTTAAATTTGATGTGTCGTATTGGATTATATCAGATATCTTTTGTTAATTATTTAAATCAGGTTGACTGTTGTTCGACATGACAAAAGGTTGAATGAACTTTTTGTATTATAAACGTAAAAAAGAGTACAATCGATTCTTCTGCGAAGAAATCTAAGTATAAAAGATTCTGAAAAAATGTGACGGTGGAGATCGAGCACTGCAGCGGCTCCTTAACTCCGTTGATGATTTGATCATGATATGAGACTTGCTCTGACTTTCTGGTGCCTTCGATGGAACTCTAGGATTGTCGATCAAGAGGACACCAAAGTTGAAGATTTTGATAATTCTATGGATCTTCTTCTCCTTGTTGATCATGTTGTTGGGGGAAAATCTTTCCTATTTATAGGAGAGAGGGGCACATATGCGATGTGCATTAGGGTTTCGAGATATGAAGGAATCTGCTGTCCTTGTACGGTACAGGCTTCTGTGGCGCTGACACGTGGCGGGTGTTGAGATTCCCTTCAAACGAGATCTCTGATGGTTATCAAAATAATCGAAGGAAGTGACACATGGCGCGTGCCGATTTGATTGTTCGGATGTAGCCGAACAAATCTTAGAATTTTATCTCAGATTTAAATTCTGTGTAATTTTCGTCCGAGATTTAGATCAATTTGCATTTATCAACTTGATCAATCCTAATCATATCTTTGAGAGAGCCAGTTTAAGCAAACCGATTGGGTGGGACCATGCCGTCTGTGCTTCAAATAAGTCTGGTTGTGCTTCTGGGGCGACGAGTAGACTGTGCTTCTGGAGACGACGGAACCTCTGTACTTTAGGGCGACAAGTGGACTATGTTTCGTAGACAATGGGGCCTCTGTGCTTTTAGGGGAAACGAGCATGCTATGTTTCGGGTAAAGTCACTATGCTTTAGGGCGACGAGTAGGTTGTGCCTTCAGATAGACCATTTTATTTTGCTTTAGAGTAGCAGTCGGACTTGTGCTGGAGGCAAAGGTTTCTCCCAAGTCTTTGCTGGAAAAAAGGGGCCGTTGAATGGGCCGGGTCAGAGGAGAGTGCTGCACCGTTGGAGTTAAGGTGGTGTGAAAACATCACCAGTCTGCGCCTAAGGTTGGCGCAGGAATATAGCTGCGCCTCTGGATTGAAGGCATTGGCTTTGAAGTCTTCTTTTGAAGAGCAATGAATGACCACTCCTTAATGAACGACTCCATCTTAATTGCTACCATTACTTAGAGAATTTCAAGGGGTCCTAGGATAGTTTAGGACTTAGTCGAATGAACTTTTGAGGTTCATCGTGCTAAGTCTTAGATTCATCCTATTAATGTGGGAATTTTGATTGTCGGCCATATGGCCTGTGTTTTGGACCACTTCCGTACTATATAAAGGGGGAGTTTCTTCTGATGAGTCACGTCTTCTTTTTCTTCTTGTCCTTCAACACCATGTTGGATCCAGACTTAGCTTCGAGCGACGGTTGGCCTTGCCTAAGTCAGATTTTGGTTGAGGATTCCTTCGTTCAAAAGGGCTATACCTTCATAAAAGAACGGTTGATGAGCCTTGGAACGTGCTGGAACTCTTCTCATGAGGAATTCAAACCTGGGCGACGCCTTGGAGGTCTTTGAGGTCCTGACTACGGGGTTAGGATTGGTTGCTCATTCGATGAGCAGCCGGTAATGCTCTGCCCCACTCATTGAGGGCTGCGGGGCTTCGTCGTGTTGTGGTCTGGGTCTTCCACTGCTTCTATATATATTGGATTCCCAGCTTCTCTCGGCAGCAAGATGATTTACTTCTGACGATGTTATGAGTCAGCGGGGAGGAGACTATGATGGAGACTGTATACATCTCTTCTGGTCATTTTGCCCATGATGATCATACTACGGAGGCTGCCCGGTGAAAATGAACCTTCTCATAGATCTATAGGAGTTTCTATTCTCACTTATATAGCAAAGACTTTGCAATTGATCCCTGTAATTAGGATTCAGGAAGTTTCTCTCTTATGTAATTGCGACAAGTCTGTGATAGACACTTGTAGCCATGATTAATAAAAAGAGTCTTTTCTGAACTTCATTCTGAGAATGTCTCCGTCTTTGGCTGGTATGTGTGTCTGATCGCCTGCGCCTATGTGAAGCTGGGGGGGTAATAAGAGTACCGACCTGTGCCTATGGATGCTGCATTTTCATGCTTCTACAACTGTAATCCAGTTTTGGTCAACAGGGTGTTAGTTAGATAATATCACTATTGCTAGATTTGTCTCCAGCCTTGATATATTTGAGACGTGTTATATTTATTCGGGATATGTACTTATTTATATACTTCTAGACTCTGTTGTATTTGACTTATGATATTAAACTTTATCTTCTATCCAATATCGTGCTTCATCTTTCTTTAGATTCATGTGATTAAGTTATATATTTCATATTATTCCTCCGTGCGGAGATGACAGGTTATATTTTATATTATTAGATGTTATAGACGACCTATACAGCGTGCTACCATTGACACTGCGGCGTAGGCTGGACGTACCCACGTCCTCGTGCCCCTAAACCGGGTGTGGGTCGTGACAAGCTTTCTTTCCTTTCGTGGTACCATGACACAATTTTCTTGATTCCCATTTACAAGAACACACCATTGCATGAAATTGATGCTTCTTCTCAAACAAATTTTGCAAAGTCAAGAATGTCATTGCAAATTGAGTCACACCCGATCTCACTATGTCACGCCTTTTTGTATATTTTCTCATCATAGCCAATGTCCTATGATGAGAATAAATAAACATTGTGAACGTCTTTGCTTTCTCGATCACATCTCTGAACTTATATATTTTAGCAATCCCTTCCAGCATTAGGTCTATTGTGTGAGTGGCACAAGAGCTCTAAAAAATAGTAAGCCTCTTCTCCTTCAATAACTTTATGGTCGCCATATTATTTGATGTATTATTCGTCACAACTTGAACTGCACTTTTGGACCCAATTTTTTCAGTACACTTGTCAACTTAATGGAATATATATTCCCCAGTGTGTGCATCTGTTGAAGCTTCTTGTGAAGAATGAAAACTTGTACCTTAAGGAATGAATAAAAAATTTAGTACTTAAGCAAAAAATATTTTACAATTAATACATATATGTTCATTATTTCACACGTTTATAATACTTCTCCTCTTACGGTCAGTCCAAGCATCGGTCATAATTGAACCACCACTTTTAGCCCATTCTTCTTCATGCTTCTTGAGTGAATCTTTAGTTATCTCCATATCTTTCTTCAAAAGTGGTTCCCTCGACATATATTGTCTTAACTTTTGATAACCTGGACCAAATTGACCAATGACTTCAATTAACCGGTCGAAGCTATCAAGGATAATAGTATGGAAAGGTACGCCTGCCTCACATACCCACTTGGCCAAATATTGATGCATAGCTTCCATCCTTTCCTTGAATAATGTTATTCATATTTGTTGTCTTAGCCTCTTCATTGGATTTGCCCCCACTATCGAGGTTGATGGATGTAGTCAATTTGTCTATCTCCAAAAAAATATGATCTTTTTTTACCCCTTAATTTCAATTTCTTCGATTTCATCTTGTGGCTCATCAATTTGTACTTCCTCCCTTATGATTTCCTCTTGTTTTTTCTTCTTTATCTTCTTGACTTTGCTAGCTTGAATAGCCACCTTACATTTATCTCGATCTTCTTTCGTCGATCTTGGTCATGGGGCCACATTTTTCCTGATATGTCCTACATGTTGTTTGATCTTATAAATTTCTCCAGAACAAATTTTGCAACATAATTTGTATTTCAATTTGTCTAAATTTGTAGGATCAATAAGTGCACCATACTCCCATCCAATATCAGTAGAGAAACGTCTAAGTATTGATGAACTTGAAATGTTTATGTTGTCGCAGAATGCCATATTATATCCACTTTCAAACTTTTTTTGGGTTTCACATAACAAAAGTATATTATATAAAACAC